>ML996691.1:424088-527440 GCA_010356995.1 Trichodelitschia bisporula | reverse complement strand
GGGCAGAACCAGCCTCGTCCTGGTGCCAATCCAAACCCCGGGCAGAACCAGCCTCGTCCTGGTGCCAATCCAAACCCCGGGCAGAACCAGCCTCGTCCCGGGAATGGACAGCCAAGCGGTCAGCAAGGCGGTCGACCGGGTGGCGGTGGGATCCAAACCGTCACCGTTCACCAATCTCCAGGTGCAGGTAGCCCACGCGGCGGCCCGGGACAACCAGGTGGCGGCAATGGCGGACGGCCTCCCCAGGCGACAACTATGCAGGGTCCCCGTCCGGGTGGTGGAAGCGGAAGTCCGGGCGGCGGCAACGGCGCCCCTGGCGGCAATGGCGGACGGCCGCCTCAAACGATAACTGTGCAAGGCCCTCGTCCGACCGGTGGAAACGGAGGTCCAGGTGGCCAAAACCCTGGGAACCGTCCAGGCGGTGGTCAAGGAGGCCAGAACCCGGGTAGCCGTCCGGGTAACGACAGTCCACGCGGCGGCCCTAGTCAAAGTCCCGGAGGCCAGAATCCGGGCCAGAAGCCAGGCAATCGGCCCGGAGGCGGAGGTCAACCCGGAGGCCCCGGTCAAAGTCCCGGAGGCCAGAATCCGGGCCAGAATCCAGGCAATCGGCCCGGTGGTGGAGGTCAACCGGGAGGCCAAAACCCGGGGAATCGTCCCGGCGGTGGAGGCCCAGGAGGCGGAAGCCCAGGAGGCGGTGGCGGAATCGGACCCGTCGGGGGTGTCGTCGGTGGTGGCATCGTTGGTGGCGTCGTCGGCGGTGGCATCGGTGGCTACCGCCCGGGCGGCGACGGTCCACGCGGCGGCAACAATGGCCCACGCGGCGGTATTGGCAATGATGGTCCTCGCGGCGGCGATGGCAACGACGGTCCACGCGGCGGTAACGACGGCCCACGCGGTGGCATTGGCAACGATGGTCCACGCGGCGGTAACGACGGCCCACGCGGTGGCATTGGCAACGATGGTCCACGCGGCGGTAACGACGGTCCTCGTGGCGGTGACGGCCCACGCGGAGGCAACGATGGTCCGCGGGGCGGTCCAGGCCAGACACCTCCTGGCAAAGATGATCCACGGGGCGGCCCGGGCCAGACACCTCCTGGTAAAGATGGTCCGCGCGGCGGCCCAGGCCAGACGCCTCCTGGAAAAGACGGTCCGCGCGGCGGCCCAGCTCAGACACCTCCTGGCAAAGATGGTCCGCGCGGCGGCCCAGGCCAGACACCTCCTGGCAAGGATGGTCCGCGCGGCGGCCCAGGCCAGTCACCTCCTGGCAAAGATGGCAACAACGGTAACCGCCCTGGCGGCTGGAACGGCAATCGTCCCGATAACGGCAACAACGGTAACCGACCCGGTGGCTGGAATGGAAACAACGGCAATCGTCCCAATAACGGCAACAACGGTAACCGACCCGGTGGCTGGAATGGCGGCAACAATGGCGGCAACAACGGCGGTAACTGGGGTAACAATGGCGGTTGGAATGGAAACCGCCCTGGAAACTGGGATGGACCACGAGGTGATCGTCCGGGCTGGGATCGTCCGGGCTGGGATAATAACGGGGGTCGTGATCGTCCCGGCTGCCGGAACTGTTATGGATACGATCCGGGTTGGAGAGGTGGCGGCAGCAACTGGCAAGGCTACGGTGGTTACCAGCCCTCTGCCGGGTGGAACTGGCAAGCTCCCATCGACTGGAGCTGGGCCACTTGTAACTGCTACTCTGTTGGATGTCCTCGCCGCGGTTACGATGTAAGTGAAAGAGTCATAATGAACTTCCAGAAGCTAACATGTCCACAGGGTTGTCTTTGCCGCCGTGCTGCGGCCATTGACTGCTACAACCAGTTGACGTCCCGGAACTGCGGTAATTTGCCGTTCATCGAGGTTAGTTCCATAGGGGATCCGAAGGAGAAGGGAACGCTAACGAAGCCTTCAACCAGGATTGTACTAATTATCTGCCTTATGAAAATCCATCTCCGACCACCTACACCATCACTAGTACCTGGGCTGTATATCCCGATGAGCAGACAGGGCCGCCGCAGATCACGCAGACGGTTGTCTACGTCACGACGACGCCGTAAGTCTAGCCCCATACCCTGTTATTAAGTCATGGCGCTGATTGAGCTTGTAAAGACCACCATACACCCCCTTCAACAACGAAACCCCATACAAGTATCCGGATTGGCCAAATCTGCCGACCTACACTCCTCAACCGCCCCCACCGCCTCCTCCTTACAATTCCCCTATCACAATCACCGAGACTTTGGTGGAAACTACGACAACGGAGGTTGTTGTGCAGGAGACGGAGACGACAACTTCGACGTCTCTTGTGACGGTCATGCTCACCACGGTCACTGTCCTGGAACCCACTTACTACACCCAGACTATTGAGCCAGCACCTACAGGACCTCCAGCGCCCTGGGAGACGCAAGCACCACCGCCACAGCAGGATCAAGGGCAACCTCCCGCGCAAGGTCCTTGGGATAATCAGCCACCAGCACAAAGCCCATGGGATAATCAGCCACCCGCTCAGGGTCCTTGGGATGATCAAGGAGGACAACCGGCGCAACCAACGCAACCAACGCAACCAACGCAACCTTGGGATAATCAACCGCCGGCACAAACGCAAAATCCCTGGGAACAAGCACCTCCGGTCGATCAGGAACCGCCGCCCGCACAACAACCGTGGGAGCAGACACCTCCAGTCGATCAGGGACCACCACCCGCACAACCGTGGGAGCAAACACCTCCAGTCGACCAAGGGCCACCGCCAGCTCAACCTTGGGAACAAGCACCGCCAGTCCCGACGCCTCCGCCGGAGCAGGGTCAGCCACCAGTGGATGGTCAGCAGCCTCCAGTGGATGGTCAGCAGCCTCCAGTGGATGGTCAGCAGCCTCCAGTCGGCCAAGTTCCACCAGCTGAGGCGTCACCTACTGGTACTCAGGATCAGTCACCGCCCACGGAAGTCGTCGTCGGAAACGACCCCAGTGCAACTCCCTTCACGCCTGGTCCGGAGCCTCCCCAGGTGATATTCGACCCGGGCGTGGCGGCCGGCAATGCCAGCGTCACCATTCCACGCGACATGGAATCACCAGCGAAGTGCGGTCCCAACGCTCCCGGGTGCGCTGAGAAGTATTACTGCGACCCGCAACCACTTTGCTCGAATGGGGTTACTTGCCCTGGTCTTTGCTTCCCAATGTACGCTGGCAAGTACTCCCAGCCAGATAATCTCCGGGCGGCTGTATGGGACAAAGCGATGAAGCAGGGTGTGTACAAGCTTGCTATTGTTGTCACGGAAGTGAGAAGCGTGGTTCCTCAAGAGAAGGGTAGTTAATGGAGGCGTGGGTGACTGGAGGTTCATTTCCTTGGGAATGTCGGATAGTATCTTAGTTTTAAATTGAGTAGTTGTGAATTTCATAGTTCATTGGCGAGACGTAAAGTCATACACACACAAACCGAGGCCGAGACAAAGGGACGAACCATGAGCCCGGTAGTGTTAACTGTGCTACTAGTTGACATATTTCGGGTCTTTGACCTATGGTAACGGAGCGGAATATATAGCCCAGCCTTACTCTTACAGTTCTGAATCTCCAGGATATGGTAAAACTTCGAGGCTGGGCGCTCAACCTTAAGCGGGCGCCAGAAGCTCCCAGCTAAGCTTACTTGATGATGCGAAAGTTGATGATATCAATCGCATCGTCCATCCTTCCAGCCTGTGCACCAACGCTCCTCCCACCGTGTGCAGTCGAACAAGTCCTTTCCAAGCTTAGCATTCACCTCGTTGTGCGCCTCGCACAGCCATTGTCCGAACTCAGACCGTGAGCTCACTCGCGGGGCATGTTCAGCCGATTTCATCCACTTTTGAAAATCCGTCGCACACCAATGGCATGGATATAGCCTAGAAAAGGATGAGATAAATTGTCGCGCATCTTGCTGTTGTGTGGGGTTCGGCTTTTCAGGATAGGTAGCAGCGATTGAGTGGAGTAAGGTCCACGACGAGCGTCCAAGCTGCTCGACATCTGGGGGACAGTCTGGTGGCGGCTGAAGCTGTGTGGTGCTACTTGTTGTCGAGGTGCTGGTGGAGTTCGAAGTTTGCTTCTTAGTCATGGCGGCCCAAGAGGCGAAGGAGGTACACGATCGACATCTAGGTGTAGTCAGTTAGGGACAGGCCACATGAAGAAGCTGCAGACAATGACGGCTTACGGCTTCCCATCGGGTCCCAGGACAACTCCCTTAGGTAGTTTCTTCGGCGCATAGTCTTTGGTAGGGTTTGATGGGAGGCCGCCCGGAGGATTGGATGGTTGGGTTGACATATTGAAATGACCAGACTCTAATACGATTCAAGATTCGGGAGCAGACGTTCAAGCCCAGAAAAAGGATATGTGTGGAGAGCTACGCTGCAGAAGGAGGTGAAGTTGGGGCGAGTTCGGCGCGCCCTTGGCGGAGGATGATCCTAGCCAGCGGCGTCCAGGGCAAACCTCCGGCGATAGTGGTTACGTAAGATGCCAAGGAGGACATCACGTCCTAACCTCTCCAGAATCCCCAAGTAGGTTGAGCCAGTGTCCCAACATATGTAGTCGATGCCCTTGCACACGCTTATGCAGGAACATTCGCGCACCCACACAACCTCAGTACTGTCTGTTCACTGACTGTTCCTTACTCAGGCCCTCCGCTGCTGACGACATGACTTCAACTTCAACTTCAAGATCCAAAATTCCCGTTTTCCTTCTGAAGACTAGATCGCAGCCCGCGGACGGATATGAGGAGTGCTTCTCAGGCGCTGGCGAAGGGCAATTCCTTCCGATCTTTGTTCCTGTTCTCGAGCATCAGTTTCAAAACAACTCCTTGCTGCAAATTCGCCATCTCATCCTTAGAGGTGGCCTACACTCGGAAGACCCTCCACATGCGCCGAGGTACGGAGGGATCATTTTTACATCCCAGAGGGCGGTTGAGGCTTTTTCGAAGGTTGTTCAAGAGATCAAGTGCCAACCGCAACTGGACCTCGACGTGTTATTACCGGAAACATGCCCATTGTACGTCGTAGGACCGGCAACCGCCCGAGCCCTACGAGCCTTGAAGCTGCGGTGCCCCATTCTTGGCGAGGAAACTGGAAATGGAGAAGCTCTTGCAGCTTTTATCTTGGAACATTACAACCAGCAAGAATCCACCCGGGCTGTGAATCCGGACAAACCTCCACTCCTCTTCCTTGTTGGGGAGCAACGGAGAGACATGATTCCCAAAACTTTGCAATCAGAGGCTCTGGAGACGACCGAAAGAATCGGTGTAGAGGAATGGACAGTATATGAGACGAAAGAGAAGGAGTCATTTGGCTCGAGCTTCGCATCACTGCTGACCGAAACGGAGATAGAGGGCGGGCGGGTGCGATGGGCAGTTGTCTTTTCCCCAACTGGCTGTAAGGCCATGCTTACCGTTCTTGGTCTCCTGGACCCAAACAGTGGAAAAGTCATCGGCGGGAGCGAGGGATCTCGCGCGCACTCACAGCAGGCGTCAACCTTCGTTGCTACAATCGGCCCCACAACACGCGACTACTTGTTGCAAGAGTTCGCTTTCCAACCTCACGTATGTGCGGAGCAGCCTAGCCCTGCGGGTGTAAGGAGGGCCATCGAAGCTTTCATGAGCAGCATGGACCCATAGGGCGCTTTATCTCAGGATATCCAGCATTGAGATAGTTCACAATCTTGACAGAACCTGAGTATTACGTCAACTCAATGCATACATATCATGACACGTGATCTGTCTATCGTATCGACGTCATGCCACTCCTCAGTACATCGCCTTTCGTTCTTCCTAACACTAACTGCAATTGAACCGGCACGCATCATTTTTGCTTGCATCCCCTCTCCGAAACGCGTCGAAAAAATGCCAACCACACGCGCTTCCGCCCGCAAGGCTGCCGAGTCGGACGCCAAACCTGAGCCGCAGTACGAGAACGGTGCAGCGAAAGCTGGTTCCAAGCGCAAGCCCGAGAGCAAAGCTGCCTCTGAAGACAAGGCTCATAAGAGTTCAAAGGCGCATAGCGGTCAGGCGGCGACAGACGCGGAGAAAAAGAGTCCAACTAAAGCAAAGCCAAAGTCCAGTATGTCGAAGGTCTGTGGACTTCAGCAGTCAAGGACTAACATCCGCAAAGGCGGAGGTGCTGTGAAGAGTGACGCAGGTAGAGAGGAGGCCCAGCCGTCAAACATCGTAGAAAAGGGCCTTATCTACTTCTTCACACGTGGACGGGTCGGCGTTGAAGAACCTGAGAGTGCCAAGGACCTTCAGCCCTCCTACATTGTTCTCCGACCCATTCCCTCCGGAGCTGAGTTAGGAAAGGGTCCTATACAGGACCATAGAACCTGCCGCCTCATCGCTCTGCCGAAAAAGGTCCTCCCAACGAGTGGCCGAAACAGGTTTATGGCATTTGTGGAGAAGGCGGGGCAATCGATGGAGAAGCTCAAGGTGAACTTTTTCAGGGGTTACGAGAAGGAAACCAAGACTAGAGGAATGCGGGAGACGCCTCCAGTCAAACCAGTCGCAGAAGGCGTTCATGCTCTAACGACCACCGGGAGGTCATCGCATCTCGCCTATATGCTGACCGTTCCCTCCGAGGTCGGCGAGCTTCAAGACGACTTAGGACTGTCCCAGAAGGGCAGCTTTGTCATAAGTCAAGAACCCAAAGTCTGGCGGTCCAGCAAACGCCCGACTTCCAAAAGGGTCTGAATTCCCTCCTGAACTTTTGGAAAAGTTCGGCAGGCTCAGTTGGATGCCGATTCCCGAAGCTAATTTTCTGGACTACCCAAACGCCCAAATTCTTCTGATCGGCGAAGCGCAGAATGGGTTCGGGCATGCCGTTGAGCCGACAAAGGAAGATGAGAAGCAGAGCAAGGCGACGCCACAGGAAGAACTTGAAACGTTAGAAAACGAGGGCCAGATACGCATTGAAGGTCTGGGCGGTAAGTGCGAGCTCGGCTTTGCATTTCAGCTCTGATAGGGATACAGGTAGTGACGCGATCTTTGCTGGCCTTCATGTCAGTAAGAAGGAATACTCTCCTGTGGTCACGACGTGATAGACGGAAGACGATTCTGAACGCTCAGCGCAAGGGGTGGTGGTGGTATCTGGGATCGAAAGATGGAGTGTCTTGATACAGGAAGAGCGTCCGATGTTGATGATTAATGAATAGCGCATGTACTATTTATTCCTCTGACAGTGGCCCGGAAGTGTAGTCGGGACAGAACTTTACACAAACGGTGATAAGGCAGGCGACGAGACGTTTCTGGTAGAGTCAACGTTGGAGGTTTGGCGAAGACAATGCTCGCGCCAAGCCTTAATGGCCAACCCTTCAAGATCCCCCAATTCACAGGCCAAGAACCTCCATCGTCAGGGCGAACGGCCTTCGTTACCAACATACACCTTGATAGCTTTATGAGCATTACTGTAGCTGTGATAGACAGGCCTCTTGAACACCTATCGATATCTCTGGAGCTCTACCGTGATGGCGAAAACCACAAACGGCCAGCATGATTCATCACCCTTCAACGGACGGACGCGCTCCCCGACATCAATTTCCAAGCCCGCAATGCAACCCAATGTCAAGGAGGTCGTCCTGGGTAACCTCTGGATAAACACGTGGTATCCATCGTTCTACTCGGAGGAGCTGGTTGGCAAAGTTCTTGACCGTCTATATGTTTGTCAATGGTGCTTCAAATACACTCAGAATTTGGTACCCTACATCGACCACACGGTGAGTGACACAAAAAATGCATATTCTTAGTTATTGCTAACGGATGTAGCGCCTCTGTCAGTATCGTGACATGCCGATACTGGGTGATCCCATATATCACAAAGAGCACTTCACAATCTACGAGGTCGACGGCGACGAGCACAAGGTAGCCTTCTTCGTCGTCGAAGTTTCAAATGCTTACATGGTACCACCACAGCTCTATGCCCAAAACCTCTCTCTCTTCGCCAAGCTATTCCTGGACAATAAGTCCGTCTTCTATGACGTGACCACGTTCCGCTATTATCTCCTAGTTTTTAATGATCCTGCGCTCGACCCGCCCAGTCCCCAAGTTGTTGGCTTCTTCAGCAAGGAGAAGCTGAGCTGGGACAATAACAACGTTGCGTGTATATTGGTCTTTCCCCCGTGGCAGCGGCGTGGCTACGGACAGATCTTGATGGGTGTCAGCTATGAGCTTAGCAAACGGGAGCGAAGGCTCGGTGGTCCGGAGAAGCGTGAGGCTGCCCCTTCGCTGTACTCCGACGCACTGACAACAAGTTACAGCCCTCTCCGAGCTTGGAAAGCGGGCGTACGTCTACTACTGGTCGGGGGTGATCGCTCGCTACATGGCCACACTACCAGAAGGGGAGTCTACCACTCTTCGTGCGATTAGCGAGGAGACCTACATTCTTCCCGAGGACGTAATCTCGGCCCTCAAGCATATGCGCATCATGGAACCCTGCACTGGAGACGAATACAGCCACATAGTGAACAGGGCTAGAGTCCGGGCCTGGGCTGTGGCAAATGGTGTCGGCATGGAAAGCCCAATCGACGTTGACGCCTTCCTAATTCGCGAAAGCAGAATTGAGGAAGAGTAGAAATGCAGACATGTGAATTGATAGTGCAAGTGCAAGACACCAGCACTTCCCGTAAGGACATACGCTTATTCCTACAGATTTGATTCTTTGGCATTACTGAACTGGTCAACCTCTATTCCTGAAAGCAGGGCTTCGACCCTCCCCTTCCGAGCCACTCACTCCTTCAGGAATGCGTCAAACCACGCAACGGCCTGGAAGAAGGCCTGCTCCTTGGCGAATTTCACCCGCTTTTGCGTGATGTCAGCACGAACGGCAAACCCGTGCTGGACATCAGAGTACAGGCTGATCTGGTACGGCACATCCAACTTCAGGAGAATTTCCTCCGTCTCATGACGCTTCGGCGGCGGGAAGATCTGATCGGTCTCGGCAGCGGCAATGCTGAGCGGCCCCTTGATCGCCCTGACCTCATCCGCTTCGATGAAGCTAGGGTGCGCAAGGTATCCTACGTCGATCGCACCGGGTTCCAGATTGCGGACGACGTATTTGGCCCCAAAGCAGTATCCAACTCCGCCGATACGCATAACGCCCAGTGAGCCACGAAGCTCCTTGATGATGGTGTGGACGATTGGTTCAGTTTTGTCGACGCCATGCTTGCTCCGCCATGCATTGAAATCAAAATCGGCGGGTCGGTTCAGCTGGAGAGGGTCGCCCTCGAAGATATCCGGCACGACTGTAAAGTAGCCATTGGCTGCGAATTGGTCGGCGATGAGCTGCGCGTTTATGAACTTGTGTCCGATGACGTCGGTCAGGAGGAGCACGGCGTTGGCCGTGCTCTTATCCTTAGGGTAGACGACATAAGTCTCAACTGCCTCGTGATTAGCAACGCCTGTAAATTTTGACAGGGCGCAACTTACTGCCGCCAATAGTGGTGATCTCGCCTGAAGCTTCACCTTCGTGCTTGACGCCAATGGTACAGCACTGCTGGGGTGGGTGCGATGCCATGGTCTGCGAAGTCCTAGAAATGAAAGAAATTGGCAAGTTGTATTGTTGGGGAAAGGAAGGCAAGGAGTGAATTTGCCGCGCTTCTCCACCCGCGTCGGTTAAGGCGGGGTATGCTCAAATATAGAGGGTAATGAGGGGCAGTGACGACTGCGGCCGGTGGCATTGCGTAATCAGGGGCCCTAAACGGGTACCGTGCAGGAGCGGACGAAGATGCCGATTGCGCGCCGCGACGGCAATAACGGGCTGTGACTGTCATCATCGCGTACCCAGTGCTTTTCTCGGGACTGCTGCAGAGGAAGCAGTGTTTGTACAAATACAGGAGCGGAATTTGTCCAGTTATTGGCTAACGCTGCGCTACTGCTAGGTAATGTCATCTACACGCTCACTTGCTCGCTCTCGTCGCCTTTTCGCTCGCCGTCTCCGAGATGTTTAGCCCCAGACCGCTTGCATCCAAGTACACCTTATTCTGACTGCGCTCGAGCACTTGAGCGATGTTCCGAGCGTTTTCAAACTCTCTGAGGCTGACGTAACTGCGGCTCTTCTTGATGGCCTCGCCGATGAGCTCGGCCGAGCGGGCCTCACCTTGGGCCCGGACTACCATGGCCTGCTTCTCCTGGCGCGCCTTGTCGACCACGAATGCCGCCCGCTGAGCCTCCTGCTGTGCTACCTGCTTCGCCTCGACGGCAGCTGTGAACTCGGGGGAAAAGGCAAGGTGCTGGTAGCTGTTAGCGTAAACCTGAGTGATGGCGTTTCGTCATACCGTCAGGGAGACATCGTCCAGGAGAATATTGAAGCGCGCAGCGCGCCGAACAAGGTTGTCCCGGACGAGGCGGCTAACGTTCTCACGCTGTGTGATGAGCTGGCTGGCATTGAACTGTGCCACCACACTCTTGAGCACTTCGTTGACGATGGATGGCAGCACGCGCTCGTCGTAGTCGGTACCGAGCGTGCGGTAGATTTGTGGAAGCGCATCAACCCGCGGCCGTGAGAGCACACGACAGGTGATGTTCACCATCTGCAGGTCCTTTGTGCCGGTAAGGGAGGAAACGTTGCGCGGTTTGGCGCGGACATCGTAGGTAATCGCTGTCTCGAACCATGGAATGCGGAAGTGGGTTCCTACGCTGTGAGGGGAGTACATGCGAGTGGAAGCGGGGACCTACCTTCGCTGAAGATCTCCTTCTTAACACCACCCACCCTCGTGTACTTGATTGCTCTGTGACCACCCTCCACTAGATGACTATTAGCCTGCTTCAAAGCAGCAGCAACTGTTGAACTCACCGTTGAAGAGAGCATTGTTGAAGAGGACAGCACCGCCGCCGACCAAGGCCAGGCCAACCAGGCCGCCTATAGCGTTCCTCGGGTTTCCACCACCGCCGCCGCCAAACCGCCTGCCCTGCTGCTGGGCATTTTCGAGAGTCCGCTGCAGCTCCTGGAAGCTTTTCGAGAAGGGATTGGACATGGTGAAGGGCGCGGGAGGAGGTGCCGCGAGGATTGGGTGGTTTAGTGAGTTGAGACTGGGGGAGGCTTTCAGATTGTCGAATTCTCCGCTGTCCAACAAGAAGAAGGGTCAGGCACCAGCCACGGTTCTGACAGGACGAAATCACCAGCCACATCCGAGACGGGAGGATCAAGCCACTCTTCTGGAACAACCTTTCCCCACGATTTTGTTGAATGACGAATGAGATCAACTGAGACGAAATGACGCATGGGTTTGGGTAGGGGAGGGGAGGAGTTGGTTAGTAATGATTCGCATTGACGGTTGTGTTGCTCAAGAACCACAAACTTCACGTCTATACAGCATGATATCACATCCTTAACTCTGTTCCGCTTTCGAAGACGATAAAGGGAGAGAGTATCGTATTCCGTGCACACGGCCATAGAGAGCCTACTCTCTTCCTCTCTCTCTCTCCCTAACCGTTTCATGCCCTTCTATTCTAACACAACCCGGAAACCAGCCACAGCACGGACTTTTTACCGGTTAATCTATACCTTGGAGGCCAGCTGTTCTAGCTGACAGCTGTCCCGTTTGGACACCATTCTTAAACTATGATCTTTGCGCATGCTCTGCAAATTCAACGCTCATTTTTACATATCGTGTTTTTCGCAGCCACAACTCGGTGGCGCGCAGGATAAGCGGCCCGCGCGGGAGAATAGGAGCCTTTGTACAGTTTCTTGCTTCACCATTGTCTGTCTCCCCTGCTCCTCCCCTCCGCGGTCGACCCCGCGAACTGACATCTAAACAGTGATACCCCATTGCGCAGTGCAATGTATATTCCTCGGACTCCTTTCGGTCTTCTTGTCCTCGCGTCGGTGGCTCGTCTCGTAGCTGGCAAATCCTATGGCCATGAACCCGTTGTTGATGACCTGAGCTTTGGCCACCATGAAGCCATTTGGTCGCCCGACCACCACCATGTCCCCGGCTGGACTCTACTGGGCGAAGGGTACACGCCGGAGGTTCTTTCAGATCGCATCATCCTGACCCCTCCCTATCCAGGAAACAAGCGTGGTGCAATATGGGCGGACCACGCGGAGACGGAGACCGAATGGCATGCCGAGATGGAGTTTAGAGCGTCAGGGCCGGACCATGGAACAGGAAATATGCAGCTTTGGTTTGCCAAGGATGGAAAGAAGGTGGTTGGCACGTCGAGCTTGTACACCGTCGCTGCCTTTGACGGCCTGGTGCTGGTTGTCAGCCAGTATGGCGGGCATGGGGGAACCCTCCGTGCCTTCTTGAACGATGGAAGCGTCTCGTTCAAGGACCACCACCACGTTGACCAGCTTGCCTTTGCATCCTGTGACTTCTCGTACCGCAATCTCGGTCGGTTTTCGCATCTCTCGGTCAAGCAAGACTATGCCTCCTTTGAGGTGGAGATTGACCATAAGCCATGCTTCAAGACAGGCAGGGTATGTATACTCGCCCTTTCTTATCATCTTTCTAACCTGGCAGATTCACTTGCCCGCTGGCTATTACTTTGGCATCACGGCAGCTTCGGCGGAGAACCCTGACTCTTTCGAGACCAAAAGTCTGCTCGTCTCGAAGATTGACACCCACCATCATGAGGAGCATAACTGGCAGAAGGAGGCGCAGCAGGTGCTTCATGAGCAGGACCATGCCGCCAAGGATGATGCTGGGGAAGGATGGCACTGGACGACTGAGGAGGAGCACATCAAGGATGCGCCTGCGTCGTCATACAAGACGGAAGCCGACAAGTTCCAGGACCTGCACAGCCGGCTGACGGTCATGGGCCATCAGCTGGATACGCTTTATCATGATCTGACGCTGCTCAAGTCGCAGTACGAGGCCCGCCATGAGGAACTGATGACGTGGATCCGCCCAGTGCATGATCACGCGGATGCGTCCCGAAGGGCTGTCGAACGCGTCGAGCATGCCGTTGAGGCCATCAAGCGCGACGTCGAGGGAAAAGACTATCGTGAGCACCTGACGCAGCTACATGATGCCATCAAGGAGGGTCACCAGGCGATGCTGGTCGGCGTACCGCATACTGTGCATTCATGTAAGCACAATCAAGTCCTAGTATGGCCCCCATGCTAACTGTAACAGTGGTGCAAGCTTCGAGTCCGCGCATGGGCTTCTTTGTCTTCATCGTACTTGCCTTCCAAGTCATGCTGCTTGCGAGCTACGTGGTGTACCGGCGAAGGAGAGATTCGGCCCCCAAAAAGTACCTGTAGTATATTCTGTAGGATAGCTATGATTGTATGCGGCATGATGGTGGTTGGTTTTGTGTGCGGAAGGTCGGGGAGTAGATGAATGATCATTTGGCGCAAGCGCATCCTTTTCCCTTCTGTGCAAGGGACGTGGTCTTCCCCAGCGAGCCACAAGGCCTTGAAGTGCCGAATATATGCCGTGAAGCTTGTTTATCTTCACGGGCGCCATGATCGTTTTTCCTGTCGCAACAACCTGCTTTTGCACAGACTCCACAGTCCGGCATTTTCACCTCATGTCTCCCCCAACTCTGTCGCCACCGAGTTCAGCCGCCTCAAGGTCCTCGACATGGTCTTGGCGCTTGGCCTGCCCGCGATGCCATCGCCGTCTACACAGTCGGCCACGGATGCAGCCCGCAACTCGTAATGTTCTAGAGCGTCCTTTCGGCAAGTATCAGTCTTCTCTTGCATCTATTACTACGCTCATCTCTCGTTGCAGGCTTTTGATCACTATTGCTGGGACACATCAGAACTCAAAAGTTCACTCACCATTCTGCCCCACTACATCGTTTCTCCCCGGCGTGATCCCCTTGGGGACCATGTCGCAGTTTCCTACGCCTCCGCATTCTCAAGGAAATCACTTCTCTGGGGCTTATGCAACTGCTCCACCGACCGACGCCCTCAATAGCCTCGAGCCCAGTCTGGCGGCCCTCGGCGAGCCGGCCCCCCAATCCTCGGCGTCACAGGCCGCGCAAGCTTCTTTCAAGCTTCAACTTCAAGCCGCAGCAGCGGCCGCGAACGACGCACCGAATCATGGCCACGATGCTACGAACCATTCTGATTCGAACGACGTCCTGGCAAAGTCAAAACGTCTGGGTCGTGCTTGTGATGCCTGCAGTAGGCGTAAGGTCAAGGTAAGATACCATTGCATATTGAACCCCTGTTCCTAACGGCCAAGTGCGGAGAGGAAGTGCCGTGTAAAAACTGCGTTGAATTAGACATTGAATGCACTTTTCAACGTCCCACGAAGCGGCGCGGTCCGGTCAACAGAGTCGTCGAAGAGATCAAGCGGCAGAGGATGGACGGCGTGGATCTTCATGAAGGCTTCGTTTCAGGACAGTTCCAGCTTTCTATTGAGGCCATTGCTCCTCACCACCTGGTCCATCGCTTGCTTTTCGATTTCTTCACCTACATCTACCCAATCTATCCGTTCCCACACGAGCACCTAGTACTGGACCGATTCAACAAGCGGGAGGACTTGCAAAGCCGGACGTTTCTCGGCCTCATAGCCGCCGTCGTGGGAGCCTTCGCAGCCTCCTTTCCGCGGCTTTCGGAAATTGCACTCCGCGATGCAGTACACGATGGTCTTCTAGCCAGTGGTGAGGACTTTGTTGACCGCTGTGTACAAGTATGTACCGACGCCCGAGGTCCAGGCTATTTACTACGGCCGAACCTTGACGTCGACGATGCTGTCACAAGCTTCTTCATGGCCATCATCTCGGCACGCACGAGCCGACTAACCCAGTTCTCACTGCATATGGCGGAAAGCCTGAGTATTTTACGGAGTTTAGACCTACCCCCAGATCCCGTACAGCCAGGGTTCAAGGGGTTCGTGGGTCGCGAGATCTCGTCGCGGCTCTTCTGGGCTATCTACACGGAGTCCAGGTACCACCTCAGTGCTGCTGTCTCATAGGTAATACACTAACAATCGTGGCAGACTATCACAAAGGCCCGAAATGATTCCACCATGTAGGACGACAGAACTTCCCCGGATGCCAGATGCCATAGATGACTACTACATCTACCACGACCGGCTCGAGCGGCCATCGAGTCTGATCTCACTTCTCGAAGGGTTCAACCTGAATGTTCGGGTCTACCGGATATGTCACGTTCTCTCAACCGTCGACCTTCTCTACGACATTAGTCCGGATCTTGGCTGTCGGGAGGAACGGCGAGTGCTGACAGACACTCTCCGGGAGCTCTCGTCGTTATTCGACAACTGCCCACCCGAGCTCGTTACTCTGTCCCAGCAGCATCCGAATAGTGAGGTCGACATACAAGCGCTGCAAGCGAGTGTGGCAGAAGCACCCGATATACGCCGCCAGCTGCAATGCGACATCCAGAAGGCCAACGTTCACTCCAGTGCCATTACCGCGCGTTTTTCCATAATCCAGCGTCTCGCGAAGCTTCAAGAGAAATCGGCGATGAATGAGCCAGTCGCTACGAACGGGTCTGTCGAGCAGCTTGCCTCTGAGCGGCGGAAGGTGTTCTGGGATCTCGCCTCGCTATTACGCAATATGTCGAGATCAACGATAGAACCTCATCTTGACATTATAGTTGGTCTCTCCCTTCCGTGCTCCTCATTCTAACATTAGGCAGCAGGCAAAGCTTGTTCCAGTCATTAGTGAGTTGCGCAAAACGTGGAAAGACGAGACGACGATGGGTGCAGTTGAGGTGGCATCTCTCAGCGCACGATTCGTGGAGTTTTTCGGGGATCCGGGCTGGACATAACTATGATGAGAGTGCACGCTGGTCCAAAGGGGTGAAGTGGAATCCCTTGATAGCGGAATGTGGGACAGGCTCGGGGTTCACGGTAGATGTGAACGGGAGGGACAGATGCTACGGATAGGAGGGGATAGGAGGGGGTAGGAGAGAGAAAATAACCCCTTAATGTCTATCTGTAAATTCTGAGCGTTGATAAATAAATACCCTAGTAAGCGCTTCACCTCGAGGAAGCTGTCGTAAGTCATGAATTTTTCACGATCTGGTGATTTGGGACTTTCCCCTGTCGTCGAAGAAGCTATAAGGAAAGCCACCCCTTGATATATTTCAGAGTGAGAAAGCTTGAGAGCCTAGATTCCAAATAGAGCCAATGAGGGGCTAGCCGGCAGAGGCCCGGATGCAGTCCTGATGGGAAACGGTGGTGGATGGAAAGAATAGCGGCGCTAGGGCAACTGGGGAATAATAGGCACGCAAAACCTGAAATATAGCCCTCAGCTAGGCGCGTTCACAAGCCACCCTGTTGTGAGATGGAGAACTGCCATGGGCATTTAGACGTCTATTTCAGCCCCCACCATATTGAAACCACTGCATAATTTGCACTTGAAAACAGAACTTGCTACTGCACTGGGCCAAATATGTCACCGTCAACAATCACGCATGCACGATCAAGATGTGGGTAAGACGTAGATTGTAAAGCTACGGAGTAAAGGTGTCAGGGACTGCGGGTAAGTAGGCCTGGTGTACGAGTGTGAGTTTGGCGGCTTGGCACAGCGCCAAGCCCCATACAACCCGGTGATGGTGCGAGCCCATGGAGCAACAGAAACCGGGTGTCATACCGTGACAAAATAAGATCACTCCGTCGTCGCGCATAGGCGATGACAATTATATTTAAAAGGCTGGTACTAGGGGTATTGTTTTGGTTTATTAACATCATATACACCAATCAGGTGGGGAACTTTTTACACACACGCTATCAAAACCTGGGACACAGGCCTGCCCTACCAGCGCCTGGCCACTAACAACTCAAAAAAAAATTGAGCCACTGTGGCACAGTTCCGGCGAATCAATCAGGTTCATCTCAACCTCTCTACAGAAATATTACAACATCTTCTCTCTAACATAGCCTGCCAGAGAAAGTATGAAAATGGTCTCTCGTTGTGACAAATCCAAGGGCTCGATCTGTCGCATTATTCAGCCACGCGGTATCCGTTCCCGGTCATGGGTCGCGGCTTGGATAGGTCAGGGTTTTTGCTAGGGTTGAGGTGAGGCTTAGATTTCCGGTCACTAATTAGAGAGCATACATTTACTACAGAACTATTTTGTGATATACGTCTCCTCTCTGACTGGCCAATGAAAACCTAACTCCGAGCCCTAGCCGTAGCCTAAACCCCGGCCAAGACGCGCGCTAGAGGGGATAAGTACCTCGCAATTTGAAGTTCAACATCGCAATTTGATGACACCTTGCCCCCAAGACCCCAAAAAGCTACAGTCCTTCAAGTTTAAAAGGTTCTTCTCTCCACGAGCGCATTACAACAAAAGTGATGCTAACATGTGTCTCATCAAGACAATTCTAAAGAAATAAAATTTATTTATCCTCATGTATCTTTGGTGCATGAGTGCATCACGACTCGAAGCTGAAGTTGAGATTGGTGGATCATGGCGTTTGCTGGCACTGTGCCGGCTGGGGGGTTTCTGTGGCAGCACTGGTAGGTGGGCATCCCGAGTCTGGGCGTGTGTGTGTGTGAAATAGTTCCCAGCTAGAGCTCTCATGACCAAAAGACTGGTTACATCTTGGCGCAGGAAGTTGAGCTCCTTCCAAATGTAAATTTCATCAACGATCGCTTCGTCTTTGACGCGTTTGACGTCAAAACTTTGAGAGTGTCAGGTTCTCCTGCCATAGATAAAAAAACTGACGGAAGCGTTTAACAATGCTGATAATCCTTGGTGTAAACCGTTGGATTATCAGGGTATCCAGGGGGAAAGAAATGCGGCGTACAATCCATAAGTTTATTTACGCACCTTACCTGCACATACCCTCATCCAGTAAACCTGCAGAGGGGACTTCGGGGAGGTGTTGGTTAATTATCTAGTGAAGGCCATTGGAGGAGGAATTTGGTATTTAATTGCAGAGTGTGAAGGGGCCAAGTAATCAAAGAGCTTCTTCAATCCAAGGGGATGCAGGCGTAGCTGTCTCCGGAAATCCTTTACATACGCGTTGGGGGGAGGCACGGAGGGCACAAATAATTGGAAACAAGTACAAATGATGGCGTCAAAGGGGAAACGGGCGTGGAGCCGTTCTCGATACTCCTGAATTTAGGTAGTTACAAGCCACTCATATAACCTGCGCATACCTCTACCAAGGATGCTGTCCAACATGGCCAGAGGGAGTTTACTTGATGAATGGACATATGCAAAATTGTCCCCGTTTCACCGGATGCATTGGCAAGTATGTAGGCAAGGCGTATAAGTGAGGTAATGGAGTGGTGGGGCAAAATGGTAGGCTCTTTTGTTTGGCCCGTCAAGCCTGTGGTAGAATTAGTTACTTCTGCAAAGTTGGCAGATGTATGCAGAACGTGTGTTCAGCTCCCTTAATTGGTGCGCAATTGGGAGCGCGTACGTTAAGGTCTTAGCGTCCATCCCCTATAAAATTTCAATGTCAGACTTCAGCACGTGATGCACACATCAAAAAGCGGATGAAGAAATGCGACCTTGATCTTTCTCGTTTCTCGTCATTAACTGGCATTTCTTAGCATCTGTCCTAGCGCGATCCATAAACAAAAAATAGGGATTCCTTTGTAAAAAAGAGACTCTCATTGACCTTGCTTTTTCAAAAGTCCGGGCGCGTTTCCAGCCCGTCGTTAGTTGTTGGTAGGCTGTTCATGTAAGCTGTCAAAGTAGCAAACGGAGGTGCGGTCCATCTTGTAAATCCCAGTATTTGCTTAGGTTGTGTTACATATCAGTTAGCGGTGGGAGGGCTTTTACTTACGGGACATAGTTGTGATTTTATCGATGTGCTAATAGTTCTCTAGTTCCAATTGCCGGTCGCTCAGAGCACTTGGCCAGTATCCTGAGCGGTGCGTATCCCTTGTACGGCCCAGGTACTCGCTGTCCACGTACCCGCGATCATGGACCAATCAAAGAGCTAAAATTTATTCCAGAAAGAGAGAAATATTTACATAACTTGATTCTAGCTCTTTGATTAGTCCAAGATAGCAGGTACGTAGGCGAAGAGTACCTGGGCCGTACAAGGGATACGCACCGTCGTGTCTTTACAAGGGAGCCAAGACATATATCGAGACGTGTGGCGGAATTTTATACGCCACCATTAAGTAACCGTTGCTAGCTGCAATACTCCTATCATTCCGCACTTACAGCTGTCTGGTGCATAACCTTAGCACTCGATTTAAATTCCACTTTCCCATCGGTACCCTCTCATACGCTTAGACGCTAGCGAGGGTGGTAGATAAGGTGCTGTTTTCTTTTTCTACTACGCGCCAATATATCAGGCTACGTCGTGAGAATGCTAAATAACTTCATGCTTCCTGGGTGTACATTAGACCTCGAACATCACTTAATGCCACCTATTTGTCCGCCATCTTTTTTGAAACGGGATTTTGATGTTCTAGCATTAGCAACGCTGTAGAGAGAAGAGGAAAAATAGAACGTCAACAAAGATGATTTAAACAAAGATGTTCAACTCTGGGCGGTAAGATGTTATGGCACGGAGAATTCTCGCAACGTTGTTGGCTTACGCCAATAAGTACATAAAAGACACCCACTCGTATCATAGCCATGATCTTAGTTATCCCGGCCACTACCCCCGCTTCAGTTTCTCAACAGCCTCAGCATGAGGCAGAAACCCGCACTTAATCTTTCTATGCTGGGCTAGCACAGCCTGACTATCTACTCCCTTCTCCATTCACACGTATGTAATTTGAGGTTAGCGACGTCATCACAACCTAGCTATTGTTGGAAGCACAAATGAAGCCGTACGTACTTTCCTCGTCATCTGAGGTGAGCCGAGGGGTGCACTGCACATGCCCGGAGAAACTGAAATGGACGCCATAATTGCCCATTTTAACCCCGCCCAAGCAGAAGAGGGGAATACAAAAAGAAAGGGACTCTGTCAGCACACCTATTACGGATAAGTAATCACCTTATATGTACTCCAAAATATATTGAGTTAGACACCAAAGGTTTTGGTACACGCCAGTAAACGCCAGCCAGTGACGGCCGGAAGCCCCCAGACTTGGCACTTGAACCCTATTTGCCCACTAAGAGTATCCAAGGCCTTTAACCCGGCGATTCCAGCCGCCCCCAACCACCCGTCGGGCGGTCGGGTCGGGGGCGGAATAGCGTATATCTGATTTTACTCCGGCCGCCCGCCTACGCCTATATTTGCAGGTAGGAAAGGTGGAATAAATGTATTACTATAGACATTAAGCTTATTATTTAGGCAAAATCTTATTACCCTGCCATATCCGCCCGCCATCTGGGCGGGTTGGTCGGAATGAGGTAAAGCAGTTTAACATCGGGTTAAAACCCCTGGGAGTATCTAGCATAATATAGCATCAAACTCATCACGTCAAGGCCAATTTAACTGTGCATTGCTACCTGAGACTTGACTTCGAAAGTCCAATGAGATTACCGCAGTAACCAGTAGGGGCACCAGGATGTGCGATGTAATAGTTATGCTTCAAGTCTTTGGTCCGTATACGTACTGGCTAACAAAGATTAGCACTAATCAATCATATACAAATATTCCAGTTACCATTCCGTCCAAATCAGTTAACTTTATCTCTACGGAACGTTTGGAAAGGGCGGATTGCGCGAAACAAATGATTGAATTACAATCTGCATCAAAACGCTTCAAGTCATATATGCCGTCCTGAACCATCACACATACAAATATTTGATGGTATTAGGTCTATATAGTGTGACCATATTTCCTTCGAAGCGGGACTGGGAGTAATATTTGAGGACAGATATTGAAACGTGGATGACCGTCACGAACATGAGAGTGAGTGAATGAGAGAGATGATGCTTGGTGAGAGATGTGGGAGGAAGCAAGCTATCTAAAGGATGGGACGGCTAATAGGCCTAAGGCAGCCAAACAAACAAACCCTCTATGCCTGCTGCCGCAATCTAATTATGCCTGCTATCATACTATAATTATGCCTACTATGACGCCGTGCTACCTGCCGTGCTGCAGTAATAATTGCCATAACTCGACGATAACTGCCTTAGAGTCCTGATCCCTGCAGATCCAGCCCGGCTGACCCTAGCCTTAATGCCTGAGGCTCCAACCAAGGTCAGACGGTCTGAACTAGGTGCCTGAGGCATCCAACTCAACTCTGAGCTGGCTGAACCATCCACCTCACCAGGGTCGGGCAACAGAAAAATCGATAACCTCTATTGGTAAATTTAGGAGAAACTGCAGAGCTCAGCACAAAATAATTACCGCTGTACTATTGCACATCCGCGCCATGGATACCTCTCCGCCCCGGATACATGAGATGCAAAGGCCAACTAAAGGGACCATAAACGCACCCTATCCCTTATCCCTCGTACGGCTCATGTACTGGCCCAGGTACATGCCCAGGTACTCGTCGCCAATTCTCCGCTGTTATAGACCAATCAAAGAGCTAGAATTTAGTTCTCTGAAGATTTATTCATTTCCGTAATAAATTCTAGCTCTTTAATTGGTCCATGATAGCGGAAAAGTGGGGGACGGGTACCTGGGCGTGTACCTGGGCCAGTACCTGGCCCGTACAAGGGATAGCTAAAAAAAAGTCCTCGTCTTCTGATTAGCTATTTGTGAGGGGTATGAACCGCAGGTGTGAACGGCAGGTTCTTTGGGTGTGCGTGGAATAGTTTCCATGTAGAAATCTGGCGTCATACGTAAGGTATTTTACTTTGGGGAACAATTCATCGCACGCCTCAAACCCCTGGGATGACCCACACTCACACCAGCAAAATGGCATGAATCACGGCAGACCTTACGAACACAGCCTCGGGATTTACATCTTTCCAGTCAAGTGAGTGCCATTTTGTACCCAATTCTGGGCCGCGAGAAGCCGCTGTCCGAAAATGCCACAAAGCAATACAAAATAATGTCATCAGATCACCCAAACCTTGAAGTTCTACAGCAAATTTTTACAAGGGTTTACCACGCCAAAGGAAGTGCCGAAGTTACTCGTCTCATCCAAGAAATTCTAACAGTATCCCCTACACGTCCGAGCACTAGCTTAGGTAATTTATAGGCCATTCGCTGCATAGCCATTGCCTCAGCAACTTATCAGAATCCCAGATTACGCAGCACCGTCCAGTCCTTTACGCATCAGTCTACCCCGGTCCATTCCGTCTCAAATGGAGGCTCGATGCACCAATAATATGACCGTTTCATTCATCGGTGCATTGCGGACGGTGTATTTTTGTAGTCGTGAGTAAGTCTAAATAGTATAGAAAACAGGAGTATGAGAGTCCCTAGATTCCAAAAGGAGCCTGTTTATGAAAAGAGTAATTTCCCTTTCAAGTCCGCTGGGCTACTATCCTAAGGCTGAGATCCTCTGTGTTTGTAATCAAAACTCAGGGGTATATGTTAAGGAGACCAGAAGCATGTTTAGCAACGGTGGGACGTCCCCCCGGCTTAATGGCGCTAGTCCAATGCCTGAGACCCACTGCGCCTTGGAATCCAACCTCTGATGTTGCACATATTACATACATGCTCACATTTGATTCAGTTCGATAAGATGACAGGGATATTGTGCATCTGTTTAACATTCATTTCTGAGGTTCTACGTATGCCTCTTATGATCCCGGTTGAATTTATGTCTTCCGGTCTGCTCTTGTAGTGTTTTCCGTTCTGGAAGGTTCCACCGGAGCAGGCCCAGCGCATTGCTATTGGACTTTAAAATTCTCTAGTGCGTGTCAGAGTCGTTATTCAAAGTATCACAGTGGGGAGCTTTGTCACTCACAAGTTGGAGTACTTACGAGGGTTTTCTTTTTATTATGCGATGACGGTGGCTCGCGGTGTGGGGATCCAAAGTGTGTTCATTTTTTTTTTACCTCTTGCACCTGCGGGCATCCTCGCTCCTCGTTACTGGCGCACCCATCAGGGAGCGACGTTCTTTTGCAGAACGGTTCAGTTGAAAATACATATTGTCTGGCTGGACCGCCAGTAGCGAGAACGCCAGCGGGAGCGCAAACGAGCCTGCCAGCGAGGAAGTGCGCAGTACAGAGGATAATATAATAATAGCTTGATTGCGCCCAGGCTTGTTTTAGCTAGCCGTATGGTCGGGTCTCACCACTTTAGGAGTGGGTTTGACCAATTTCTTTGGTTCTACACGGCAAAAGCCCTGAAAGTCGTCCTTTGGAGAGGGGCATGTGAGCCCCACGCCTTTTACATGCGTTTATCGCCTTTTCTTTGAACCATTCTTGTGTGTCCCAAGCGAGAACTTGGCTGCACGCCGAGAAACTGAGAAACACTCCATATCCCAATTAAACCCCAAAAATGCCGAACGCCTACAGCAACGCAGATCCCGTGATTCTAGGTCATGTGATTAAAAGAGAGAAGGAGAGGAAGGAAATTGAGGAATGCCAGGTGGTGTCCGGAGGCCGCAGGGGGGGGGGGGCGGCTCCTCTTTGGGCAAGATCTGGTTCCTGGTAGCAAGGGTGGTGTTGAATCCGCTATTCTTCACGTGTGGGTAGACTGGTGTTGTTGCTAGTCCTAGTATGTTGTGTTTGTGGTTGGGGAGAGGGCTGTGGCCTCCGTTGTATTGAGCTTTTCCGGCTCTCTTGGGGTTCCTGGAGGGTTCCGGTTGCGGGCCGTCAGCTTTGTGGTGGCTCGCTTTCATCCGGTTCCCTTCCAGTCTCGCTAGGAGATTGTGGATTTATATACAATTCGTGGGGTGTGGGCGGCTTTTTTCCCACATCTCGGGTTCCGACTGGCGGAATTCTTTAGCTAGCTTGAATTGTCCGATGAAGCCTCTGTTGATGATGTAGTTTGTGACTGCCTCTAGACCTCTTCTAGTGTTGATCATTTTGTTATAGTCAATCGTTCTTGCTTGCTCGTATAGCTCATGACCATATGCTTGGGTGTTTGTCGCCCAAATCCGCAGGGGCACCGGGGATAACTGCAATTGCGAGGAACGAATGCAACGTTGGTACAGTTGGGATAATATATGGCTCATCAAATTATTTTCTATGAGTTAAACCTTCCGGTACTTCATACGGTCCGATCACCTGTGTCTTGTTTATATCTGCAAGATTTGAACGAGCTGGATCCCAGGAAGCGAAGTTGATTGATGGGCATTTCTGAAAATCTCATCTCCTAATTGGCGACTTTCGATTAGGCGTGTATCTCCGGTTTGAGGGCGTATTGTGTATCAATTATCGAACTACTATCTTCCAGCTGGCTGGATTTGGGGATGTGCAAGGCAAGGTGCGTCTCTCAGATATTCTTTTTGGGCATGCGTCTAACGGTTTCATGTTGCCAGCAGTTTCTTTTACACTGTTGAGTGCAGCACAGCGGCAGTGCATTTTATTCCTTGACCTTTTTGTTGTCGTCTCAGATGTTGGGGTGGCTATACAGCATGTAACATAGGAACCCTCGCTGTGGGTCGCCTGGCGTTTATTGTACTTCGGTGGACATGATTGGCTCCTGCCCTGGAGCCTGGTAGCAGCACGTCCGCCTACCATACAGTTGCAGAACATAGTGATTCTGCTACGCAACCACAACCCTCATAACACGGTCCTATTGCCCGTTGTACAGCCATTTGGAAATCTGCATACTTGTGGTTTTACCGCTAGCACCATTTATGCACATATAAAGAGCATGATGATTGTCTCACTATCACGCATGCAAGCTGTAATTCTCGCAATGCTTTTGCAACTTTCCAAGATACATAATCCCTCTATGCCGCCTTTGCCGCCCAGGCATCATAACCCGTCGCCTTCGCCTGCGCAAAATTCGCCTGAATGCTCCCGGCGCCCACGTTGTGATACGATAAGCCGGCGTTCGCACTCGCCTTGTCTGCAGGCGCCCTCGCACCCGCCGCCCAACCAAGATCACCTGCAGGCGCATCTTTCGCAAATCCGACAGCGGGATCAGCCAAGCAGCCCTCGCACAAGAATGTGTAGGACCAATGCGAAGCATTCGCGTACGTCCCCGCCGCGATGGGCTTCAGCTTCGCTGCGCCGGTGTATGGCGGCGGGCTCGACTTGCGCGTCGCTCTGCGCAGGCTACCCACGACGGACCCGCCGTTCGGCCATGCTACGATGAGGAGCTTGCCGACCATTTTCGGGCCGAGGTCGCCGCCGGCCCAGCCAACGGATGCAGGGGCGGACTGAAAGCCGTTAGTGTGATGTGTGGCGCGGCTGGCCCTAAAGCCAGGGCCGATGACTCACGAGATGTCCGATGAAATCATTTCCCGGCTTGGGCGGCAGTGCAATGCCGAACTGGTATCCCGATGTGTGCTTGTAGGCCTGGAAGGTGATTCCAGACTTTGGCTCCGTGAACGGTGCGGTAGCCCTCTGCGCTAGGGCGCTGGTGCACAGGGCAAAGACGGCTACGATACTTGAAAGCAACATAATGAAAAACGGAAGGAAGAACGCACCGCAGTGCACAGCGGCCAGGAACCGATCCACATTTTATGTATAGCGATAAGGCTTGGGCAATCTCCTGAGCTTAAGTCGACGTCCAATCTTGCCTGATAAACTGGCCAGGCATTATCCCGGGAATTCCGTCAGTGCTATGATAGATGTCGCGCGGCCTCTGCATGCCTTTGTGCCCGTGCGGCTATCAGTATCTAAACGGAACTGGCTGCGATTCGTGGATATGGAGATCGGATAATGCGCTTGGCAGCCTGTCACGGAAATATTGGGGGTTCCCGGGCATGCATGGCAACGCCGAACGTCGGCTGAAGAGACCTCTTCACAATCAGTCGGCTGACTAAAGGTTGGATAGGTGCCAAAGGCACCGAGATATCGGATAGGATCGCAGGCCGGAGGCCCAGACATACGTATCAAGTACATATACACCATAATCCTTGGGCACATGCGCCGTACAACGCCATCGCCAGCCATTTCCTACCAAACAAAAAAAGGGAATCATATGCACAATAACGTTGTCTCAGACCAGTACCCACTCGCTCCCGCGCTTGATGAACTTGTCGAGCAGCATGCTCAGGTCCTGAAGCACGAAGCGGCAGACGTAGAACCCAAAGAAATCCGAGGCGCGCTTCGTGCTAAGCTCCAGGCCGACGTGCGTTGGCGACGAGTGCTTCAGGCCGGGGTCTTCGGCCTGCCGTGTGATTTGATCTGACCGCTAGTTAATGGTGAAGCAAGGGACAGAGCACGAACAACCTACCGATGATCTGGGCCGCGTCAAACAGGCGCGCCAGCGAGCCCATGTACAGAGCATGGGGCCCCGACAGATCCAGCTGCGAGAGGTCGCGCTTGGCGAAGCGCGGGTTCGGCAACGTCGTCACCGGGACAGTACTCATGGTGTAGGTGTCCTTGCTGGTGTCGCGTGCAGGAACCGACGTCAGATTCACAGCCGAGCCCTTGGACCTCAGTTTGCGCCACGAGGTGAGATAGGAGCGGCCGGTGGACGCTGTGCGCGCCGAGGACGCGGATGCGGCTTCTGCCGCCTGGTTGCCACCATCGGCCGACGCGCCGTCCTTGAAGAGAGTCGACAGCCCATGCGCGCCCACGTCGTTGCCCAATTTCTTCGACAGGTTACTCTGCGCTTGGTCTAGCAGCGCCTCGAAGGCCTGCATCTCGTCCAGTACAGCATCGGCGTCCAGCGTGTCGACACTGGCGAGCTTTAGCAGTGCCGCGGTGAGCAAATCGCACGTGGAAATCTTGTCGTCCACTGCCTTGATCTTGACGCCCTTGACACGCCATACGTCCCGGGGTACAAAGAGCTTGGTGGACAGGTAACCGCCGCGTGGGTGTGCGATGGTCTGGTAGAAGCACCGCATCAGCCAGAACGGCCGCAGAAGGTGGCTGTCGGGACACGGCTCGAGCGGGATGGGAGCGTTCGCGGCGAGGGGATTTGGCGTGCCCGGGACGTACGGCGAGTGTAAGTCGCTTTCAAAAAGATCCACACCGGTGTTAGGGACAATGTCGGTCGCAAAGGTGGGCGCAGATGGCGTGGAGATCATGGGAATCAAGTTCGAGGCGGGCTTCTGGCCCCGGTGGGCAAAGGAGAAGGTGGTGCTCATCGGGGTGCCTAACGACGCGTCCGACCCGTCGGGGCTGGACATTGAGAGGGTCCTGTTCTTCAGGCTGATAGACGACTTATTCTTCTTGAGCGGCAGCGGACGTGGCGCGAACCTCGTCTTGCCGCCCGGGGAAGCCGGCAGCGGAAGGCCATCGCCAAAGCTCAGCGCAGGTGTTGCTGGTGACACAGTAACCGCAGTCTCGACAGGACTGCCGGCGGGGAGAGGAGTCAGGGTCTGAGGTATGGAAAGTTGATTTTGCTCGGGGCCCGGCCGCTTGAAGACAGAGCTAGGGAGAAGCTGCTCGTCAGCCTTTTCGTCCGGCTTGCCGAGTTCTTCAGGCTTGTTTGGCAGCGGTTTCTTGGTGACGTGAGGGATGGCTGTCTCAATCTTGAGCTGCTTGGCGTTCTGCCCCGACATCCTCCTGCTTCGCACGCCGCTGCCAGAGCCGGCTGTGCGCTGCGAGACAAAGGAATCCTGGCGGGGCAGATCCCGCTGCGCTTCTTCCTCGCTCAGACGCGGCAGGCTCCCGTTGGCCCTAAGCGTCAGCCCAGAGTCGACAGTCTCAGCTACGGTGGAGAGAGAGGTGGCGGCTGTCCGGCTTGAAGATATTGAACTGTGCCACGTGTTGCCGGAAAAGGTGCTAGAGTCCGACTGGCGGGGAGGTGCGGACTTAGACTGCAGGCCAAAGTCGAAGCCATCGATGTAGCCGCGGGCATCTTCCATGTGGTCATCGCTCTCCGACTCATAGTCCTGTTCAGCCTCCTGCTGGCCCGGAGGGCCACGAGCCTCATGGCTAGATTCTGAGACGTATGCGTCTTCACCCAGTGACTCGCTGCGCATGGATAGCACGGCGCGGTTTTCGGCGAGGTGGTCATTGTCGTACGGCTCGAATCCGTCGTCATACGCGGCCTCCACAGCAGCGTCCAAGGCAGCGTCGAATTCCGCCTCCGTGTCGCCGCTCAGGACACGAATGTGCTTCCGGTGCAGGCCGCCCAGCGTGAGTGAGTGGACCGACGATGCACACGACGAGCCGCCGGACTCATCAATTGTGTCGAGCCAGGAAACGGACGTCTCGTTGCTTATCTGAGGATCGAGGATGGCGTCGCCAAGGTCCAGGTCTGGATCACTCTGCGCGATGGGAGGATCGGCGGCTGTGTGGTTCGTGCGGCGAGGCGACAAAGGCGGCGGAAGATAGCTCGCGTCCATGGGCGATTCTACAGATAGAAACCTTTCATCCGAATCCTGCCGACTTAATGTGCCCACCTCCACATCCTTTAGTGTAGAATCTAACAGATCCGGCAGCACGGACGACGACCGAGGATTTATTGACATGTCCGGCACCACGCGCGTCATGACTGCCGTTTCAATTATCACAGGGTCATCCTCGTCGTCATCATCATCATCGGGCATCTCGAGGGATGGTGTGGGAGACGCGCCGTCTGGGGAGGTATCGCTTGGAGGCTGTGGAAGGGACTTGTCGGCATTTTGTTCGGACTGCGACCGTAGCTGGTGTAGCTCTTGGATACGATTCGTGTATGTGGTGCGCTGGCCGGTCAGTGCCCGGAGATGAGTGCTCGGAAAATGAACTTACAATGGAATCGAGCTTTCGTCTGTCGTCCTCACCAGAGCTCCGGACCAGAACTTGCTGCAACAGCTCACACGCGTCTCCGTAGGCGGAGATGGCACCTTCAAAGTTCTGCGCATTGTCCAGCACGACAGCCGTGTGAGCTTTTTGCAGAGCGCGCGAGAGCATGGCCTTCTTGTCTCGTTCGCGTCGCTCACGGTTCGCGGAATCGGAATTCCTCTCCGACGGCGCGTCCGCCTGGCGGACCGACTCTCGCCGAGGCGCTTCTGATGACGACTTTCCGCCAGATGAGGCCGAGCGCGACGAGTCTCGCGGGTTGTGAGTGGGGTGGTTGTGGTGGTGGTAGGGGTTTGCGCTTGAGGGTGGGCGGCGGGCGGGACTGGCGGTCGGTGCGTCGGCCGGCCTTTCTCTCGAGATGTCGAGCGCGCGCTTGGGGGATGCGCCGACGGCGTCCGGCAGCACTTTACGTGTGGGACTGCGACTGCTGGCTCGAACAGATGGTGATGCTCCAGGCGGATGATTGCGCGCTATGGAGCCATGGGTTGAAGACTCCGAGGGGGCAGCGGTGCCCAGGCTGAGGCGCCTGGAGAAGCTAGAGCGGCGCAAGTGCTTTTGCGGGGATGACCTGACTGCAGCAGCAGTAGGAGGAGCAGGAGCAGCAGGTGGAGCAGCGGCAGCACTTGCAGGAGACTGGTCCCAGAAGTTCAGCGAGTGTATGGCAACATCTGGAGCGACAATGAAAGCTGAGGCGTCAGCGGAGGCATTCGCGGCGATGGCAGCGCTTGAGCGCCGCCTCGATTTCGATGGAGACGCAACGGAAGCGGCGGCAGCGGCACCGGAAGCGGAAGCGGAAGCGATAGCGACAGTGGGAGCAGAAGACGAAGGCGATGCTGATGATGAGTGCTGCTGTGTGGGGACGAACATCATGCTGATCGTGGAGGGAGGCTCGTCCGCTCCTCGTGGCTGAAGGAGGTGATGCTCGTGCTGCTGGACCGTGAGCCCGCGGGTTTCAGACCGCCGATAGCCGGACGAATCGACGAAGAACGAGGGGCAAGTAGCGAAAGCTCATGCATGCCACCACGCGCAAGAGCGACGGGCATGTTATGATTGTAACGAGCCGAGGAGCGACATGAAATGACGTTCGCGTTGATAGGTATGGTATGGGGTGTGTATGGGGGAGTTTCGGAGGGAAGAGATTGGCTGGGAGGTATGTTGTTGTATCCCGTTATTTTTTGTTCGGAGATGTACTCGCGGGTTACAGTACCCTCTCTCTCCCTTCTGAACCTCTTGGTCTCTATTCGTATCTGCAGCCGGGCAACCGGGGGGTTTTGTGGAGGGCGAGCGGGAGGTGAGGAAGATAGACAGGATAAGATAGATTATGAGGAATTGCACTTGGATGAAAAGGACAATTTGTGCACGCGCTTGTTCAACACTAGCTGAATAGGCAGGAAGTTTTGTGGGTTGGGAAGTTGTTTGGGGGGGGGGGGGGGGGGGGGGACTTTTGGGTGGTTGCACTTGGGAACTTCGTAACGATTTTTGCTTTTTTTTAACCTTTTCGTCAGAGCCACATACTGTATGGGAGCTTTTGGAGTATCAGGAGGATTAGAGACAGGATGGAGTTTTGCAGGGGAAGAAGAAGGCGAAGAAGAAGAAGGGGTAGCAGTGACAGGATAGAGGCGAGGGGAGGCGAGGGAGAGGAGGAGACAGAAGGGAGGAGAGCGAAGGGGAGAGCAGGAGAAGTGACCGAAGAGGAACAAGAGGGACAAGAGGCATTTGACAGGCCAGGACAGGAGATCCGTCTGGCCTTTGCTCATTGAGGTAAAAGCCAATGAGAAGCCATCGCTTCAATCCCTAGCCTCTCTTGCTCCTCTTGCTCCCCCCCCCTTCTCCCCTTCTCTCTCTCTCTGCATCTCTCCCTCTATCTCTCTCTCTCTCTCTCTCTCTCTCTCTCTCTCTCTCTCTCCTCCTGGCTTTCTGCACTTCTCCCCTCATCCAGACCTGCCAATTGTCAACTACTCACAGTATCCCGCTAGAAATCCAATGTCTGTCTGCATTCATTGAACTAAGAGGACGGCCGAACTGCACTCCTGCAGGCCATGCAAGCCATCAAAAGGCTTGATCAGTCAAGAACAATCCTCTCCCCCTCCCCCCCAGGCTTGCATCTCATTGCACTGAAGCCAGGGGGGTTGCGAGAGACAGCATCTGGCACAATGCTTGCATCAGAACTCGCGGGAACCTCCGAGAAACAAGATCATATGTATTCCGCTTGTAATGCTACCAGTACACCCTTCAAGCTTCATATCTAGGACCCCATCCCACCTCCTCCCCAGACTCCATACGCTCTTTCTGCCCAGAAACCCGAATAAACCCCCGCGTCTCTCGCGCCAGAAACCGCCTTCGCCCTGCCGCTAAAGCACCATTGACCGCCATTTCTCAGCCTGATTCACTGCTCAGCTACAAGGCGTGCGCACGCGCCGTTGCTTCCCGCTTACGTAGTCATTTATGGGTAATTGTCCATTACCGAGTATGCTGCCATGCTTTCACTCCACTTGGAGATACTCATGAGTCCACCATGATGTCCTCGTCTGGTACAGCCGTGGGGTCCCACCCCATCTCTACCTCCGCCGTTGGCACCTCTTCTTGCTTCTGCTTTGCTCGCCGCCGCTGGCTGTCAATGTAGTCATTGCGCAGCATGATGCGGTGATTCGCCGCCCGTACGTGCTTCGCAATCTGCACCGTCCTGCTGGTCTGCTGCGTCAGCTGCGCGACGAGCTGATCTTCTGTCGTCACGAGCGGGCCGCCGCATGTATCATGGAAGAACCGCAGTACCGGCCCCGAGGATGCCGCATCCGGAAACTCGAGGACGGCGTTGATATGGCCGGCTTCAATGACATCTTCAACAAACTCAGTGGCAGCGTCTGGTGTCAAATTCAGCAAGGTGGCGACCGCCGTAATGGGCAGCGCCGCGTAGGTGCACCGGAGGTTGATCACGGCGAAGAGTGGCAGGCTGGTTTTAAGCTCTTGCACGAGCCCGAGGTTCCCGTCCTGAATTGCGTCAGCCTGGCCCTGCTCACCATGCACCCTCATACCTCGTGCCACTTCTGGAGGCCAGCAAGGATCTCAGCCTGCAGACGAGAAGCGTTCCTTGATTGAACAACCTCGGCTAGGTGATCGTAGGCCTTAGAACACGCCTTCAGCGTCCGGATCAGATTTGGCTGATACAGCTTGGTCGACAGCTCTTTCGCCTGTTATTGGTACAAGTGTCAATGCATCCCCGTAACCGAAGGCCGGAACTGCTTACCTCGCCATAATAAATACATGATATCAGCACCCATCTCTGGTATGCCTCCACCATCAGGCCGCTTACCGCACCTTGCGATGGCGTCGCCAAGACATGCTCCAAGAACATTGCAGCTTCATACCACTGGTGAAGCCCGATGTATATCAAGGCGCCCATGGAGTAGTAATCTTGTACGTCGCTAACAGTGATTGGGGCCGTTAGTCCCGACTGCAATGTGATGTAACCGCTGCTGTCGTGGTGATCCGAGCACGGATATGGCCCGTCAATTTGCAGTGGTGTGGCTGTCGGGAAGCTATGAATCACGCTCTCGAGGATCGGAAGCGATTCATTGAAGCAGCGGGACGAGATGCAAAGTTGGAGAAACAGGACATGGTTCGAGGTGAACGTGCCTGAGGATGGATCGAGGCGGAAGATAGCATCTCGGAGAGGAAGCACTGCTGCAGCCGGCTATCCCTGTTAGCTCTTCCTGCCAGCCATCCTGGAGTTATCCGCACCGACTGAGACTGCATTGCCAATGAAGCGACCACCTCCAATAAGTTCCTCAGATCTGTGCCCGCATATCTGACCTGCACGGGATCGAACGTACGCAGGAACTCGGCCGCCCGGTCCCAGAAGGTGGAATCGAAGAGCCGGGCCTTCAACGTTCGGCGACTTGCCCGGCAGCTGAGAACAAACAGGTACGCTATAGAGTTGATAGACGGATCTAAGATCTGCAGCTCCGTCAGCTCCTGAAGTGTGCGCGAAGGACCGAGCATACCTTGAGCAAGTCTTGCTCCGCGTCAACGGCCGCAGCCCTCTGTGGGCCGTATTCGCGTAGAGACGCCACAAAAGCAGTGATCCGAGCCTCATATTCCTCCGGCGTAAGCTGCTCTACGTCCTGCGGGGGGAACTCTAGGAGCAGTGAGGCTAAGTCCGCCATGTCGAGCGGGGCCGTTTGCACTGCAAGGCAAGAAGGAGAGAAGAGGGCGTGAGAGGGCGGTAGGAGATGTTGTGGCCAGAGAGAAATTACGCTGTGACAAGCGAGAGGGATACCGACTGCACAGAATCAAGGGCGTTGCAGCAATTCCATGCCTTTAGCTTGTTCATCAGTTGGAAAGGAACGAAGCACAAGGAGCCCCAGGCATCAGGCAGAGAGCAACGCGGTTAGCTTTCTTGGTGGCTCGTGCTTGTCCCCTCACCGCCACACCCCGCGTCCCGCATTGTGGCGGACAATGCCAAGATATACCGTGCCGTACACATCCGCCACATTTTCGAATTCAATGGTGCGCGGATACAACCGTTCACGTGATATCTGGCAATTCAAGTTGTCTCTACAAAAGTAGTCTTCTTGATCTCCCTCAAACACAAACCCCTCGTAAAACGCCCTTGCTCCATCAGACATGTCGTCCCTATCTCGAAGAACAGCCAATAGGCAAGTATAAACATCAGAAAAAGACACTCAGCGGCCAATCCCATCATGACTCCGTTAAACAAACTCCCTCAAACAAGCGGCCAGCCAGTACACCTCAACACCGCGACCCCCGTCCAAACCTCATCTCCTACGCTCTCGGACCGCCGTTTCCATACGCCTCAATAATGCCTTCAGCCCAGCTCCCTTCTCGGAATTGGCCTCCAAGTACTGCTCCATCTGCTCTCGCAGCATCCGCATTCCCGTGACCACAGGAAGCTTCCGCTCCTCCTCCCTTTCAAGGTGCATGAGCGGATTCAGCAAGAGGTTAAAAACTTCTCCCCAGATCTCCGTTTGCCAGTACCGCTTCAAGCTCTCCCTGGTGCGGTATGTTTTTGTAGCACCCGCTCCAAGTGTGGCACTGCGCTCCGAAGCAGTCTCTAGGTACTTGCCAAACAATAGGCTATGAACTACCCCGGCCAGGCCGTGGTAGTCAACCTGAAAGGTCCAAGGTCGCATCTCGCGCATCTCTGCGCAGTCGGCTTCGCTAGTCTTCCAGTCGGCGATGAACTGCGCCTCGGGCTTGAACACCTTCATGTCGATGCCCCGACCGAAGTCGATTAGCATGACGCCCTTTTGGCACCAGCCTCCTGTGCCATCGCGACGGTACTGTGCAGTCCATGCGTTCTCAGACGGAAGAGTTTCGAACCGCACAAGCACGTTGTCCGGTTTGATATCTCCGTGGATCAGTCCCTTGGCGTGAAGTGCTTCCATCGTCCTGAAGAGCTCGATCGTAAAGAACATGGCCAACTGCTCATCCATTGCGCCTCCACCGGCAGCGTCCGCCCTGCAGATGTTGATAAGGTCCAGTAGCGTGCCCTGGTTCCGATAGTCCTCGATGAGGTAGCACTCGTCATCGTACAGGTGCATTTCGTGAACGTTGACAATAGACTCACACGGCCGAGATACGCCCAACCTGCGCTTTGCCTGGCGGATAATGTAGAATTCCCACGCTGATGGGGGATCTTCCATCTTTAGTGCCTCTTGAGTCCCGCGTGTCACACCGAACGCGCCCTCACCCATCCTTGCGACATCATCGGCTGCCTCATCCGAGGGTTCGCTGCTGTCGGCCAGATAGACGGGGGCAAAGGCCCCTCGGCCAAGTTCCCGCCTGACCGTGTACTCGCGCCGGGCGCCTTCAAGGCAAATGACGGGGGCAATTGCGAGGCTGGAGAGCGTCTTCTCGCTTGATTGCTTGCCGCTCTTTGCCACAGCCTTAGCGTATTTCCGGATGTCTGCGCTTCTACCCAAAGATGTCCCTCTTCGGTCAAAGTACCCATTGTACGATGCAAGGGGTGGCTGCACCTGGGTGAGAATTGTGGACCGGATGCCTTCTTCGAGCGGATTGCAACGAATATCCTGTATGATCGGGCCTCTGTTAACCTTCTCGGTGACAACATCCCGGCCGTGGAGCAAGTTGGATTTTTTGGTCTTCAGCGGCGAGCGCGGCTTGTTGGGCGATCCCTTGGCCTGCAACACACGCCTAGCGTTCTCCTTGTTCTCAGCTTCCTTGAGCATGTCCTGAAACGGACTGCTCCAGGGGTCTTCTTCGCCTGACTCAATTGACGGTGCATGGGCATTGTTCTCCCGACTAGGAGTTTTCATCCCGACGTGCTCCTTCTCTGCAAAGGCCGTCATTGCACCTATTGATGACTCGGTCCGTTCCACAATAGGGGTCATAAACGGTAGCCGGTTAGGGCCCTTTTGGCGAATTGGCAGAGCAGGCACTTGAGGCCCATCCGCTGACTCCGGAATGGAACTCGCGGTGTCATTGCCGTGTTCAACCGACGCTGCGGAGCTAGAGGTTCGTTCTCCAGTGTGATCACCGGTAAGCTCACCGGCGGTCTCACCAGTGGCGTCGTCATCTGAAGCATTGCTAGCCTCGTCCGAGTCCTCTGCGTTCGACGACTTTCCACCCAAATTCAGATGCTTCAATTCCGTCGGGTCTGACCAGGCGGTATCGTCTCCGAGCGTCACATCAAGGGCCACCCCGTTGGCCGTGAAGCCGGTCGTCGTATCGCCGTATTCACTCGCAGCAAATATCCTGCCCGTTGTTGTGCTTTCCCCACCACTGGTGTAATCATCTTCGTCGTCATCTTCTTCTTCTTCTTCACTTTCGTCTTCGCTCTCATCTTCATCATCGTCCTCCGTCTTCTCCGCTTCCGCCTGCGACTTCAGCGGCTGGTTGAAGATGTCGTAGATCTCACTCATTGCTTCCTTTGTGTGGATAGTGACGGTCATTGTAGGTTCCGAAGACTTCTTCAGCTTCTTCTTGGGGCCCATGGGAGAAGCGAGATTCGCTTTCACTGTGAGGGTCAGCCAAGATGTTGAGCCCTGCAAAATTTCACTATTACCTGTCTCTGTCGCCGAATGGATCTCAGTTACTTTAATCTTCCGAGTACGATTAGCCCGGTCTTCGCGGTGCAGCTTCCGGGGTTTCTTTGGTGCGAGTACATCCTTGGGAGTGTGTATGGCGTTTTCGTCATTTTCGTCATCCGCCGGAAGGAGTGGCACTTTCGAGCCCTGGGACACCGGATGGCGAGGGCCAATGTCATCCACTATCGGGGCATCACGAAGCACAGCAATGGAGCGACTCTTCAGGGGTTGGCCTCCTTGCGGTTGCAGCGACGCCTGAAGTGGCTCTGGGAAGGGATTCTCAGACGCCCTGGAGGGACTGTCGCGGAGAACTGCAATCTTTTCGGCTTTTGGAGGCCGCCGGCCATTTTTATCGCTGCCGAACGCTGCCAGTGGAGATCGTACGTTGTCCGACAAAGTTGGAGGCGCCGATTCCTCTCGAAATACGGAGATCTTCGTAGGTACGTCCACCAGCGCATCCTGGAACACGGAGAGCTTGCCCATTGGAGCATCCATGTGAACTTCATCGGCCTTTGGAGCTTCCTCTTGCACCTCATCCGGAGCTTCCTCTTGCACTTCATCCGGAGCTTCCTCATGCACTTCATCTGGAGCTTCCTCTTCCACCTCAACTGGAGTTTCCTGTGGCACATCCGGCACTGCAGCTCTACGTTCGTTCCAATCGATATCCAGCCAGCCTCGACTCTTTGCGCGCAGCTCCTCAAAGCAGTATTCAATGTTCGACTCATCCTCATAACCATCTGGGTATACGAGCTCCAGGGCGGAAAAAACGTATTCCTTCCGTCCGGTTCGGGGGTTTACGATGACTCTGTCGGCATGTATTTGCGTTGCCCATTTATCCTCATTAGATGTGCCTACGGTCTGTGTAAAGTACAACATAAGAAAGCAATTAGTCCTGTAATCGTATAAGAATGAGGATGGCGTTGGATGCAGGGAACATACCTCGTCCTTGTAGACCAGCATCTTGGAACCACTCCCAATCCGCCTGCCTCCGTCAAGTGTTGACCCGGCCAAAGGCCGCGCCTCACGCATGTTCTCCTTCTTTCGATCCTTCAGCGACCCAATGTGGCCCCAAACCTGGCCACCATCGACGGCACCGGGGGTTGGCGCGTCTGTCGAATCCGAAAATATGGCCAGCTTCTTGCGTGATGTCTTTGGGGCTGCCGCAGCGGCAGCTCGATCCCGTTCCTGTGGGTCGTCCTCGGCAGGCGTAGCGCTCGCAAATGGGTCCACCTTTGCGGCCAGAGCGGGTCTGGACTTCGGAAGTGCTGGGCTCGTCGGACCGTCCGACTCTTGGGCCTTGGTATCCCGCCGGTGCTGAAACTCAGCGAACTTCCGTATCAGGCGCTCACTCGGTCTTGCTTCCCGATCAATGCCTGTGGAAAAGACCTCCTCTGCCTGTGTCCAACGGCCCGCGCCCTCCAACCAACCCGCATATTCCTCGTAGAACAAAGCTAGACCCTCCCCAATATTGTTCCGGGCAAGGAAAGCGAAGGTCTCGCGTGGTGAGTCGGAAAAGAAGCGGATGTAGAGCAGCCAGAGTTTGAGGTACCGCGGATCGTTCTTGTAGTGGGACGAGTTGAGGAAGGCCTTCGTGGCTCTTTCAAGCAAAGGAAGCAGACTCGATTCTGCGGTGGCTTGTGCCGCAGGGTAGGCATCCATGGTCCATTTGACATAGCGATCGTAGATGTCGAGAGGGTCGTCCGCCTCGTCTATTGCCTCCAGCTCCTTCTCATATTCCTGCTTAACCGACTCTTTCAGGTTCTGAGTGTCGGACAAAGACGGAGAATTTCGCTGCTGCAGTGGTGCGACTACAGAGGCCAGAGTGCGTGCTGACCGGCCGCCTGGTAAGGACTGGATATTTTCTTTATGGTCTTCGATCACGCTGAAGTCGATCAGATCCCCGGTGGCCGCCATCTTGTGAGGCCGCAACTGGCGATGTGGGCAATGGAAAGGGTAGCGGTCAAAAAAGAGGAACCGCCCAGCTTGTTGTTGTTCGTGAAAGCCGTGGTTCGTGGATGTTGTGGTGGATGTATGGAGACTTGATTTGTTTGTTTACCCCACCACCTGTTGTGCGAGCCCCTGTCAACAGTCGCCCCCCGCGCTGACCGGCTTGGCCAAACAGGCCTCAGGCAGAATGTCAAGCCTTGCGCCCTCCAATCGTTTTGCTGCAGTTTCGTCGATATTCGGAGCACATTTACATAGTAGACTTCGACTTACAAGGTGCCCAACATCTGCCACTTTTCGACAGGAGACACAAAACTTGCGGTACACACGAAGAGCTCAGACTGACAGCGGTTGGGCCCTACAGCAGACCTTCCTGCAACGGACTTGAGGAATCAAAGGCCAGTAGATGCAGTACTGCCGCATGAGAACTGGACCCGATCCATATCAAGCAATGTCACTCGAAAATCTAGCATGTTGCTTTCCGATCTCACGGCGCAGGAGCTCAGGCTCTACTCTATAACTTCGCCTTCGCGGCTCCCGCCTCGCCTCCCTCCCGTCCAATCACTCCCGTTACACGATCAACAACATCCAGCACCCACTCGCAGCCCTCGTCACCCCTGAGCCACTGTATGTCTCCCATACCGAGCTCACCGTCGGTCTCCACACCTTCATGTTCCTTCTTCTGCCCAGCCAGTTCCTCAACCCCCTTCCTCAACCCAAATACATGGCTCAGAACCTGTGGCCCTACCCCCGCCTGTGCTCTCAAACATGCTATAGCAATCAGGCTCGTGCCTATCCGCCCCACCCTTCCCAAGTCCATCTCGCCCGGCGGATCAGCCAGTAGCGGTCCGTAGTGGGAGTCGAGAATGTGTACCGGAAGGTCCGGATGTGCGGCCGCCAGCTTGCCCAGTAGCTTCACCTCAAATGGGTTGTAGATAGAGTCCCAAAGTGCGCGGCCTCGCGCCTCAATTGCGGAAACATTGGAGTGGGTGATATGTCGTGAGGGTGTCGTCGAGAGAGCGGAGGTTACATTCCCGGGCAGTGCGGCGCGGAATGCGTTAAGGGCATTTATCGTGCGAGGAATCTGTTCCTGTCAGACGCGCCCACAGCACAATGAGGCCGAGGAACTACCCACTCCATTGAATGAGATACACTTCAGTCCAACCTCGCGAATCAGTTCCGCCGCCCGCACCTGCGCCTCAACACCCGCATCCGGCGGCGCAATCTGCGCATGGAGAAGCGGCAACGCAGCGGGGCAATTCAGTGTGAGCGTCGCGCCGGCCTAGCTAATGTCATCAGCTTTGGATTCAACTCGGGTGCCCATCGTACCGCGATACACAGCCAGGCGCCGGGGCCGACGCCGTGAGATTCCGCTTCCCGGCTAATGCGCGCGTATAGGGTGGCGATGGCGGTGGGGACGGGCACGGGGTTTGGGCGCGCATGGGACGCGATGATGAGCGCTTTGAGGGTCGGGGAGAGCTTAGTGGACATGTTTCGAGATGGTGGAGGAGGTAAGGTCGGGAGCTAGTCCATCAGTGTAGCTTTGGAGGGGCCAGGAGCAAGTGCAGGGGTGAGATGCCAGGTGTGAGCCGCGTCGGCCGAACGCCGGAGGAGATACTAATTACTGGCTTTGGGGCGGCCAGAATGGCATCCTTGAGGCTACAATGGTTGAAGATGCGGCGGAGGACTACGGTGAGGCCGCAATGGCGATGAGGTCAGATGCCGACCATGTCACTTATACCAAGATAATACTTTGCTGTTGCGTCCTCGACGAGATCCTACAGGAGGCAATGAACGCGTCTAGGCAATTGCTTCGCAACGAAACATGGTCAGGAAGTGAAGCTTCGACCAGATTGTCGATTGAAGTTTCATTCGTACCGGTCATTTACGAAGATTCAAGCAGGCAGGTCGAGGATCACCTTGAATTATCTACCTCTTCCCCTTCAAACTCAGGTGCAGCGCCGTCCAAATTGTCCGGCTACAAATCCAACCCTCCAAATTCGTCTATTGCAATCGTATCGGCATATCATCGTGAAATAACAAGAGGAAAATAGAAGAAAACTTTACACAACAGGGGAAGCAGCCGACAGATGGCATCGCTCTCGCGAGGAGTGTCAAAATGTAGACTTCCCCCAAGAAAATTAAAGACAAGGAAGCCTTTTTCGGAACTGCCAAAAAGGTGAAAGATGCCATGACAGTCATAACTCATGAGCCAGATCACAAACATGAGACTCGCAAGCAGAATTTACAAACCCAAGCCAGAACAACTGGCCGATGCAAAAATTACGCCAATTTTATGCCGACATTTGCGGTATTAAGAGATCTTAACATGCCATCGTTCCATAACGCCGATCATGCTATGCAAGCAGCGAAGGAGCGGGCGGTGCCGCCCTAGTGCAAAAATGCAGACCAAAAATGCAGATTGCAGACTGTTGGTCAGACCAAAAAGTATGCGCCATAGTCTAGATGAAGCTGAACGGGTACGCAGCAGACTGGTTCGAAACAGAAGCTTCTGCAGTTGGCTGGTCTGTTTCGGTAGTCTCGACCGCAATAGGTGAGAAAGCGCGTGGAAATGTGTTGAAGCGGGGCTTCATTGAGCTCTCAGAAAACGGTGATCCGAGTCTGTTCATCGCTTCAGAATCGTCCTGAAGTACGAATAGCCTTGCTGGAGCCGGCTGAGGAGCAGGTTCGACGCGCTGTTCCAAACTGGAAATTGAGTTGAAAATGGCTGGAGGACGAGGTGAGGCGCTCATGTCCCCCAGGCTAAAGCCACGACTCCGGACGCGTCTGTGGCCAGACTCCAACGACCTGAAAATCCCCTGTACAAGATGGCCTGGACGTCCAGAAGGCTCGTTGGAACTCATCATATCGTGGAGATCGTGCTGAGCCGACCGCTTGAAGGTGCGTAGGGGTGCGGGTGCGAAAAGCTCGAGTGCCGGGGTACCTTCCAAGCGTTGTGCTGATTCATGGCCCGTGAAACGGGAGGCGCCGCCTTGCCTGGACTCTACCAGGGGCCTGAACGGGGATGCGAGTGCACGACTAGGGTAAGCTCCGTTTCCCAGTCCAATATGCAACGACTGGCTCTTCTGGTGGGCGAAAGATCGAATTGGTCGCTGCTCCGGAATGGGCCTCGCCTCATTCTCACTTGCGAGCTGGGCAAGGATGCCATCGAGCCTCATAGTCGATGAGGTGCTGGTGGCTAAGGAGATATTCATGTCGCGGGTAGAAAAGCTCGATTTCACGTCGACAGGCGCCGCGGGTTGTACTTCGGCATTCAGCGAGGCGTATACGGGAGGAGCACATTGCGGAGCAGGCGAAGGACTTCGGAGGATGCGCGTGTAGTAGGCCGAAAGTGAAGGTTTCCGCTTGCAAAGGTCCCTCAGTCGCCGCCGCGTCGCGGCGTCAGATCGCGGCCATGGCACATGCGACTTCCGAGGTTCCACAATCACGGGCATGGCGCTGCTGGCCATTGGGGAAGCCAAGGATTCAAGTCGATGGCTGGTCCGGCGCGTTGGACGCTGAGTCCGCGATGCAGCAGCGGCACCGTGACCTTTCCACGTCTTTTTCGCTTCGCGGACGACACGGGAGCATACTCCCAGCGGGGGCGCGGTGCCTGGCAACATTTTGAAAGGCGTATGCCTAGGGTCTTGCAGGTAGCGCATATACGTCATCCACAGATGGTTGTCCATGTCCTCCGACCACGTTCGCTTCTGAGACAATCGGGACTGAAAACGGGTCTTGGGCGCATATGCTTGCAGTGGAGATAGCATTTTCGAATTTCCTGTTGGAATGGGATAGACGCAGTCGTCAAAGGCGTCGAACCCACGCGTTGATGAGCACTCTCCCAACGAAGGGAAAGATTCCACGCTAGAATCGTCGGATGAGTTGGAGAACATCGAGCATGCTGTTGAAGGCCTGGTAATGCTCCCTCCTTGACTGGCCGACTCCTCCGTATCCCAGTCGGTCTGTTCTGAGCTTCCAGATTCATTGGCTCTGTAAATCTGACGAATGGGCGTCCGGGGAGGAGACAAATGCGATATTTCAACCCCTAGTAACGACCGTTGATATCTTCCATCGCCGTTACTAGGCTGGGGCTTTGAGGCGTGTACATCTTTACGCGGTTCGCGGAGCGAAGTCGATGATAAGCCGGCAGACTTCAAGGACCGATGCGTTGCGCGTCTCCGCCTCAAGCGATAAGGTTCGACACCACGAATGGGGGTTGGTGGAGGACAAGGTTGTCCGTCATGACCGCGCCGGCTTCCTGGCTCTGGTGTTCGAGGCGGTCGGATTCCAGCCGGGTGGAAGATGAAGTTGCGCGGAAGAGTCTGTGAGGTTTTGGGAGTTGTCGGAAGCATCGTGACGGTCCCTCGACGGGTAGGTGTATTGTGATAAGGATATGAAAGCACCTTGCCGGACCCGCGAGGGTGGCTCTAAACTCGACGAGCGAGACGCGTCAACCAGCTCGGCCAGATGCGTAGTCCAGCGTAATGTGATGGATTTATAGTTTCCGATCGCAGTCGAGCGCGTTTTCAACCTCAGCTGCAGGTTCGGGGGTTGTTGAGGAGATGGGCTCGTCCGAGGTGGCTGGGAATTGGGCGACAGTTGGTGAGGTTCCCACAAAAGTCGCAACGGAGGACGGGAGCTGAAGCGCGACGAAACGGCCGTCTATAATTCTGATAAGCAACGCGCTTTACGATCGGATATGCGCGCGCAACTAACATTCGAGAGGCGGCGCAAAGCGGCGGGCGCGTTTTGAGAGGTGAGGTTGAGAAGCGCAAAGCTGCGAATTGCGCGATGCGGCTGGTGCGGCGCGAGGATGAGATGGGATTCTGGAGGATCGCAGTGACAACAACAACAACAACAACAATTGCAGCGATGAGATCTTAGGAATGCGAACAAAGCGCGTAGACTTGTGCAGCGAAATAAAGGTGATTATGACAGTTAGGTTTTGGGGATGGGGGATGTGGAGAAGCGAGACGAGACGAGACAAGAGGAAGTGAGATGAGATGGGAGAGCATGCAACGGGGGCAGAAGTTTAGCGCGCTGCGGGTTGGGGTGGACCGTGGGGAGGGATTTTGGGGGGGAGGGGGCACGGGGGGGTAGGAGGTGGGCGAGCAGCGGGTGGGTAGGTTGAGGTGGACGGCGGACTGGGGGGGGGCGACAAGACTGGGCGCGACTTTTAAGAGGCGGGTGTGCGAACGGTAGGCGGGAGTGTGACGAGTTCTGGTGCCAAGCTCGGATCGGCTTAGGACGAGCAGTGAAGACGAGGGGAAGAAGAGGAGCACAGAGAAGAGCTGCAGAGCTGCAGAATTGGAGAGCCTGAGGGAAGAAAGAGAGCAAAATGAGCTTAAGATAGGTAAAAAGAGTGAGAACGAAACAGAAGCTTTGTCGGGAAGAGTTGGTGACGGAGTCAAGGCCAGTGCGCCGAGGGAGGGAGGAGTGTCACGGGCCCCCCGCGGGACCTGGGGGCTGCTGGTTGCAGACTAGCACTTTAGCACTTTGAACGTATCACCCTCACAACCCAGCTCAACGAGGAGAAGGGGGGGTTGAGTGATGAAAGGAGTCCAGCTCTTCAAGGTCCTGGAATTGACGACTCGGGTGAATTATTGAGTAGAGTTGGGGGTGGGGAGAGCTTCTTGGGAGTTGAGAGTTGGAAGTTGAGAGAGAGAGAGAGAGAGAGAGAGAGAGAGCTGGGCATTTTTGGTGGAGAACTGGATGATAGCGGGCCGTGGCGCCACTCCACCTCCTCTTTGGGATGGCGCGTTTTCACTAGCGTGTTTTACGCGTTTCTGCACTTTGCAGCTCTCTCTGGATCTTCTCTTCTCGTCTTTTGTCTCCTCTTGCATTCTCTTGACTCTCTTGTCTCTCTCCAGCTGTCCCCAGTCACCGTCACTACTTCCCTGGAACGCGCTGCGCGCTCATCGATGAAAGTCGTCTGTACTCTTCTCATTCGTCGTCTCCCCTCCTCTCTAACTGCAGTGATGATCTTGTTTGTTGTGCATCTCTTTCAACGCGTCCTTGCTAGCAGCTGTCGAAGACATGAAGGTACGGAGTATTGGAAAAGGCATCCCCAAGCTATCAGCCGCTACCGTCCGGGGCTCAAATCCAACGGTCGAAGGTGCGGGAACGGCGGGAGATCCGCCTGCCGACCAAATCTGTCTCTTCAGTGTCTTCCTCGCACACCCCCTCCCCCGCACTTCCCCCCTCGACTCGAGCGGACCTGGATATCGTGGCCTTGCTACGCCCTTCATCGTACCTTTGCATCAGGTTGAGCATCCGAGTAAGGTGACCTTGAGACTTAAGTTTGTGATCTTATGGAAGTGCCACGTCTTTTCCCATGTTCAGGGACATCCTCGTCCCATATCCCTTACTCATATTACCATCGGAAATAGAGTAACTGCAGATATTCAAATGCGCCTAGCAGCGTACTTCTGCATACCCCAGCATCTTCATATGTACCTTGCCCTGCTAGACTTCCCTCTGGCTTCGCAAAGGCACACGCTTCACCATACCATGCTGCACCGTACCGCCAGCGCTGAGCTTCGTGCGTCAGCGTCTGCGCCCCACGCAACTCGACGTGTCTGCCGAGCATTCGAGCTACGGGACGCCTCGATCTCCTGCTAACCCGTCGTACCGCTTTGCCCCTCCTGAGCCCTCGGAACTCTATCGTTCAAATGGCGTAGCCCGAGTGCAATGGTCCAAGCGTGTCCCCGATGTCGAACTTACGCCCGAAGCCAGAGGCAAATGGCAGCTTCCAGATCCTTGGCATGTGTAGAGGTTGGTGAACCGCCGGCTGCGCATGGACTCGACCAGTTCTACTCCCCCACAAACCTCGCGTTGCTCCGAGACGCGCCGGCACGCCCAGGTCGCTGCACCAAATAACAGCATGCGGTGTGTGCGGAGCATGTGCATTGCAGCTCTCGATTTCCTCCGGTGCGGCGCTCCGTATACAGCTATCATGCAGACCGTCTTCGCCAATGGCATGCTGCGATGCGCCGAATCCAACTGCCCGCTGACCTTGCTGCCCTCGACCGTCCCCACATATATGTCCGTCGCAGCACCTTTTTTCTAAATCCTAAGTCTTCATTCGCCCTTCGGCTTATTAGTGACGATGAAGCTGGTAATCCCGCTCCGATGAGCGGTCCCATTGTGCCATCGACTCGTCGAGACTCGTTCTGTTGTGCGAGCCATGTCTTGTTGGGAGTCCGTCCCGATGGTTCGAAGCTTCTAGCCCAGTCTCCTCATCTTTAGCAGTACCAGCGCGACTCTACCTCTAGAACTAAGCTTTGTCAGATGGAAGCAGCCGGGGCTACGTGCGCCGGTCTTTGCCGGAAGTCGTCGGTATGCGGCTTCAGTCGCAATCGAGATAGTACAACCGTGTATGTGTTTGCAGTGTCTCGGTAGGTCTTACCGGCTTTCTTCACCGTAGCTGCATGGACTTGCGGTATCACCGGGCATCACTATTCGGGTATTAGAACATTGCTATGTCTACATGTACTCTGTATGCCTATGGTTATGCTTGCATATTGTGTTAGGACCATGAAAGACGTCAGACGGTTGCGGGGCGATGGCTTCAGATCCGATAACCCCACAGTTCCGAACATCCCCACAACCATCTACCTGCATCTTCAACCTCATCCCGAGATCTAGCAGGCTCATATGGTTACTACATTAAGGGCTGGTATAGTGTGATTCAATGGACTGACCTTTGGAAACTTCACGCCTGGTGTTGATTTTTTCATGGTTTGAGTTGGTATTCAGACGTTCAGCTAAAAAGCGGTTCGAAAGAACCTGGCCATATCAATGTCACCGAGGTTGCACTTCGACGCAATCCGATAAAAAGCATCCAGGTTCCAAGATGAATTAGCACAGCTAGTGAGGGACTTTCATCATCTACGGCATTATTGCGAATTAAAATGCAAAATCGCCCACTATACCATTCCCAAATGTTCGCGTGTCGCCGTTACCCGCAGCCGAAGCTCGGGATCGGCAGGCCTATCGACTTTTTTTGCCAAATCACCCAATTGACGCAATGAACCTCACCTCACGCCTCACTACCATGGCCATCTCTCCCGCCAACAACCCACGATGAAAGCCCTCCTCACCGTAGCGCGACCGCCGTCCCATCCCTTCCTTCGCACCCTGCGCCGCCTCCTCCCCCGCCGCCGCCCATACTCCACCCCGTCCCCACCACCGTCATCACAACCACCACCACCACCCCCCTCCTCCCTCAACGCGCAAGCCGCCGCCTCACGCTCCATTCCCGGGCCAATCTGGATCTGGACCGCGCCGCTAGCCGCATACACCAGGGTGCACGCGCGGCGGCCGCGCACGACGCAGTTCGTGTCGGCGCTCGTAGTGTACCTAGTAGGGGATCTGACGGCGCAGCACCTCGCGCCGACGCCGTCAGGGCGTGACGATGGGTCGCCGGCGGCCTACGACCCGGCGCGGACGGCGCGTGCGCTGGTTATCGGTGGGTTGGCGGCCATACCGGGCTACCACTGGTTTGTGTTCCTGTCGCGCAACTTCAACTATGCGTCCAAGTGGGGGAGCATCGTGCTCAAGGTCGTTATCAACCAGATTGTGTTTACGCCCATCTTCAACACCTACTTCTTTGGCATGCAGTCAGCGCTGAGCGGTGCGAGTGCGGCAGACATTGTGGAGAGGATTAAGCATACGGTGCCGAGGAGCTGGATCAACAGCTGGAAGCTGTGGCCTGCTGTGACGGCATTCAGCTTCGCCTTCATACGGCTAGAGCTGAGAGGCCTCTTTGCCGGTGAGTCACAGCGGAGAGTGTCATAAGACGGAAGCCTAATATCGCATCAGGGGTCATCGCCATCGGATGGCAGACCTATCTTTCCATCCTGAACCAGCGTGCGGCGAAGCAAGAGCGCGAGAATAAAGCGGACCATGAAGCACAGAGCTCCTCAAGGAACCACATATAGAACCATGTACACATAGACTTCACTTGATATACCCCACGGGATACTGCGATAGACACAGGGCATGGACACATCGAGATCAACAGCAGTGTACTTTTGGACAGAAGCTGGATTGCTAGAGCTACATCACAACGAGAAGACGGGATTCAATCAAGACAAGACTTCAGCAGTAACGAAAAGGACGTGTGCATTTCCGTGAGATTAATGTACAGCCCTAAGCACCATTGGAGCACATCGTAAGTTCGATCCCATTCCCGTTCCCGTGACCCCGCTAAAACAACCCATCAACGCCTGCAACCGTGGAAGTAGCCGCCAGCCAGTTCATCAAGAGACAAGACGCCTAAGAGCGCTCACCACGAAGGCGACGAGCAAGCTGGATGTCCTTGGACTCTAGGATGCATGTTAGTTGGTGCCCGATGCGCAAGACGATGAGGAAACTTACGGATGGTGACACGCTTGGCGTGGATCGCGCAAAGGTTGGTATCCTCGAAGAGAGAGACGAGGTAAGCCTCAACGGATTCCTGGAGAGCACCGATGGCCGAAGACTGGAAGCGGAGATCCGACTTGAAGTCCTGAGCGATTTCGCGGACCAGACGCTGGAACGGAAGCTTGCGGATCAAGAGCTCCGTAGACTTCTGGTAGCGACGAATCTCACGAAGAGCGACAGTGCCGGGCTTGTAGCGATGGGGCTTCTTGACACCACCGGTAGAAGGCGCGGACTTGCGAGCAGCCTTGGAGGCGAGCTGCTTGCGAGGAGCCTTGCCGCCAGTTGACTTGCCTGAGAAGAATATTAATAATGTTCTAAGTGACTGGATGAAACGCGTCGTGATGCTGGAAAGCGCAATGTTTGCAAAACGTCACCGAAAGTGGCGAACACCCAATCTTGCGACCGGGGCGACCAACAACAGCGAGATGGACAAAAACGGCTGCAGCATCGCGAAGAGCGATAAATAAACTGGGTAAAACTCACGGGCAGTCTGCTTGGTACGAGCCATTTCGAAGAAAGACTTTGTCGAGATGGAAAAGTGTGGGTGGATGGGGGATGCCGATGGACAGAGAACTGGAGATGGGGATGCGGTGTGGATGTAAAAAGATGGAGGGGTGGGCGGGCGACAAAGTACTTATGGGCTGCAGGCGGGGGCGGGGCTTGTTGATTTGATGGGAAATGGAAATGCCAAGCGTTTATGCGTGGAAGGCGCGTGAGTGAGGGAACGAATTCACCAGTACAGTTGCCTAAGGGACTGGGGGGGTGGGTGGAGGGAAGGAATGTTTTGCTGCAAAGGCAAAAAATATGGAAAGTTGCCAGTCTCCCACGTCTGCTTTGTTTGCTGTTGAAGAAGCGTGGCCAATGGGAGAATGCAGAAGTACTGATGCTCAAAGTGATGCTGACGCTAACCCGTTCCTGGAAAGAGTGCTGACTTTTGTTAGCGGCCGATGATGCTGCCCTAGCAAAAAGCCACTCCCCCTGGCAACCCAGCTAAAACCCAGCCCCCGGCAAATCAGCCGAATGGGAGAGAACGCCCTGTCCGCAAGCCACTTGAGAGTTTCACACATGTCCCCCACTCATCACACGGATCTCAATTTGGCTCGACCGCTTGTTGATGCGCGCGTCCGCCCTGCACCCCCGCCCTTCCCTTCAAGTACCACATCCCCCAACCCGCAAAGTTCGTCATCACTTCCATCGAGTTCACCCACCACACTCCATCTTCTTTCGCCAACTCCAGATCTTTCGATCCCCAATCTCCATTACACGCCCACACAAACCCCACACTCCAACAAACCTTCATCATGACTGGTCGTATGTATTCCCCCCATTGTTGCCTCTCAGCCCTGCACACATGGTTCTAACATTCGCTCCAGGCGGCAAAGGTGGCAAGGGTCTCGGCAAGGGTGGTGCGAAGCGTCATCGCAAGATTCTTCGTGACAACATCCAGGGCATCACCAAGCCTGCCATCCGTCGTCTTGCTCGTCGTGGCGGTGTCAAGCGTATCTCCGCCATGATCTATGAGGAGACTCGTGGTGTTCTCAAGACCTTCCTCGAGGGTGTCATCCGTGATGCTGTCACCTACACTGAGCACGCCAAGCGCAAGACCGTCACTTCGCTGGATGTGGTCTACGCCCTGAAGCGGCAAGGCCGTAAGTTTGCTCGTCTCCGACCCTCTGGTACAATTCCTGACTTCTCCAGGCACTCTGTACGGTTTCGGTGGTTAGGTGCATTTGTGGTTGCGGCGCTATGGCTTTCATGAAGTTTCTCGGGTCTGTCTGCAATGGGTTGCAGCGTTGATCAATGGGCTGGGTTGGGATTCCTAAGGAGTCCACACATGTGATAGGAAACGGAGTTGTGGGCTTGTTCATGAATGATACCAAATAATCAAACTTCAAAAATCTTTGTCCGTCGTGATGTTCAACTCATTTGTTCCATCGGTGTGCTCTGGTGTTATCAATCACGTGTGCTGCGTCATTGGCTCGGGTGAGTCTTCGGCTGCAATTGAGATTGATGTTATCCGAGCACGCACGCACGTGTGTTCGGGCAAGTCAGACATGTTTGTCAGTCTCTCCTCGGCTGCGTTCTGCATCCTTACCGTTCACAACGGCCTACCTACAGCGAGCAATCATGAGTTTTACTGACCCTCCTGCGCGCGCTCTGCTGTTCGATGTCTTCGGAACCTGTGTTGACTGGAGGTCGACCGTCACCAACGGCCTCGCGGATGCTTGTCATGTCGCTCTCAATTCACCAACATCCTCCATACCATCCGCGGTCCGTCTGCGAGCGACCGGGCTGACCTCGGAGGATTGGGGTAAACTCGCTCAGGAGTGGCGCAACACGTACAAGCAGTTCACCAAGGCACTGGCCAGCGACTCCAGTATCCCATGGAAGAGTGTCGACCACCACCATCTTGACGCTCTGGGGGAGCTTTTGACAGCCTGGCAGCTGGAGGGACTCTGGACACCCGAGGAAGTTCACGACTTGAGTCTGATCTGGCACCGACTGAACCCATGGCCCGACTCCTCCGCAGGCATCGCCGCACTGTGCACCAAGTTCCAGACGTGCACCCTGAGCAATGGCAATCTGAGTCTGTTGCAGGACCTCAAAAAGCATGCCAATCTGGACTTCACCCATGTCTTCAGTGCCGAACTGTTCAACTCATATAAGCCCTCCCCGGCAGTGTACCTTGGAGCTGCGGAGAAGCTGGGCTGCGCACCCGCGGAGTGCGTGATGGTGGCTGCTCATCTGGCTGATCTCAAGGCTGCAAAGGCTTGTGGGTTCCGTACCGTATATGTGGAGAGGCCGCTGGAGGAGGATTGGGATGCCCACGGAGTCCGCGATGCGCATCTCCAGGGTTTTGTCGATGTCTGGGTATCTGTAGATGAGGATGGATTCGTTGCCGTCGCCAGAAAGCTCGGTATCGACGTGAACGCTGGGTAGAGAACTGGTGGTTGTTGCCTCTTCGTGTGATCGAACATACGTGGGCCTGGAGCGCTCCGCATCATGCTCCATCGTCTGCACACGCTGTGACTATTGACTTCATATCTGCTAGAAAATCTTCTACTAGATGTGAATACCAATTAAGTGCATGCTGCTCTTTCCGATGGGTGTGTCCGTGTGTCATGATATTGCGTGGTTGATTTGTGGATCGTTTCTGACTCTTATTTGGTCGAAGATATTTCTGTTGTTGAGATGAAATCTGATGTTCGACCTGAACTTCGGAACACAATTTGGTAACATCGGTTGAAAGAACTCTGAGCGGCAAAAAGGCTCCAGGCATTAGTCGCTGAATCCGAAGCAGTATTTGATACTGGTCGTCTCGATACCGGGTCGGAGATGCTCTCCGATATGCCACGGTTCTTTGTTCATGAGCACCTCCAACATCACGATCTTGGCGTCTCTCGGCCCGTTTCTCCAGAAACAATGTCTTGGCGGACGACCCCAGAAATTAGGGCGCTCCGCCCCCATGGTCTCGGCCACTTCTCCACACCAATAGGCCTTGCCTCGGTGGATCGGCGTCACCCCACACGCGGGGAGCGAATCAGCGCCGTCATGCCGTCGAGCGTCACGACACTTGCAGCACACGACAAATGCGACCATTCGCGCCGTCATAAGCCGCGTGCCCTTCGTCCGAAATCTCGAGCCGGTTGCCGGTCCGTCACCTTGACCTCGACGCGACGCCAGGTAACAACTTATAAACATCTCACCTGACCGTCCTGGCGTACTGCTTCCGCATCCACATCTTCCCTCACCATGGCGCGAACGCATCACCAGGACGAAGCTCTTTCACAGTCTCTAAATGACCCCGAAGCCTTTTGGAGATCACAAGCAGATCAATTGCACTGGCACCAAAAACCCTCGCGTGCGCTAAGGACCGCAGCGAAGAAGTCACCTAGTGGAGCTTCATATCAACATTGGACCTGGTTCCCGGACGGTCAAATTTCGACCTGCTACAACTGCGTTGACCGACATGTGGATGCTGGAAACGGCGATAATGTGGCCATTATTTGGGACAGTCCCGTGTCGGGAAGCAAGGCAACTTTCACGTACCGCGAGCTTCTGACGGAGGTGGAGACTCTGGCTGGAGTTCTCTGTGAAGAAGGCGTCAGAAAGGGAGATGTCATCCTCATATACAGTACGTCCCGAGAACTATACCAAGCTCCCAGAACCAACATGAGCGCACAGTGCCAATGATACCGGCCGCTTTATTCGCTATGCTGGCAATCAACCGAATCGGAGCCATCCACGCAGTTGTTTTCGGCGGGTTTTCGGCACCTTCACTAGCTCAGCGAATCGACGCGTCGAAACCAAGAGCGATCATGACCGCGTCATGTGGCATCGAAGGCAACAAGGGCCCTATATCATACAAGGAACTCATCAGAGGAGCAATCGCGAAGTGCTCCGACGAGCCACAAAAGGTCATCGTATGGCAGCGTGATCAACTGCGATGGGATCCTGTCATCAAAGAGAACGGCGAGAGAAACTGGCAACGATTGGTCAAAAGCGCCAGAAACCGAGGACTCAAGGCCGACGCCGTACCGGTTCGGAGCAACGATGGAGTATACATAATCTATACAAGCGGTAAGTGAGGTTCCACTCTGCGCAAGCGAAACCTGATTGTTAGGAACAACCGGAACACCAAAGGGCGTTCTCCGAGAGGCCGGTGGCCATGCCGTGGGTCTGAACCTCTCAATAAAGTATCTCTTCGGCATCAAAGGCCCAGGTGACGTCATATTCACAGCGTCTGATATCGGCTGGGTTGTTGGGCATTCTTTCATCGTCTATGCACCCTTACTGGCTGGTGCGACCACGGTACTTTTCGAAGGGAAACCAGTAGGGACGCCGAATGCCGGAACCTTTTGGCGCATCATTGAGGAGTACAAAGTGAACGCCCTGTTCACAGCCCCTACCGCACTTCGAGCGATTCGCCGAGATGATCCCGATAACGACTATTTCGAGGAATTTGGAAAGCGTGGAGGCTTGAAGAGTTTGAGGGCGTTGTTCCTTGCCGGAGAACGCAGCGAGCCAAGCATCATCAAAATGTACCAGGGCCTGCTTGGGAAATACTGCGCGAAAGGGGCCGAGGTGGTAGACAACTGGTGGAGCTCGGAATCTGGATCTCCGATAACGGGACTGGCTCGCATACCGACCACGGCATGGGTTTCCGAAGAGGACAAGCCTTTCCAAACGCTCCCCACAAAGCCCGGTTCCGCAGGAAAGCCTATGCCGGGATTTGATGTGAGGGTTGTAAATGATGACGGGAACGAGGTAGAGCCGGGAACAATGGGAAACATCGTTCTCGGAATCCCACTCGCACCTACTGGGATGACAACGCTGTGGGGAGATGAAGAGAGATTCTGGAGGAGCTACGTGAAGCGTTTCTCTGGTAGATGGATTGACACAGGCGATGCTGGAATGATCGACCTGGACGGATATGTTCATGTCATGTCTCGTGCCGACGACGTCATCAACGTTGCCGCCCACAGATTCAGCACCGGAGCTATCGAACAAGCCATTGCCTCGCATCCGGGCGTTGGCGAGTGTTGCGTCGTGGGAATTCCGGACGAGACCAAGGGACATATGCCCTTCGCCTTTGTCTCTCCAGCTGTCCATCACGACACGCAAAAGAATACGCCAACGGACAAACTCTTCAGCGAGGTCCAGAAGCGGGTTCGTGAGGATATTGGGGCGATTGCAAGTCTTGGAGGTATGATTCAAGGGCACAAGATCATCCCCAAGACTCGCAGTGGCAAAACATTACGTCGGGTACTGAGAGAGTTGGTTGAGAATGCCGTACATGGGGATTTCGACAAGGAGGTGCAGGTTCCGGCAACCATTGAAGACGCCGAGGTTGTCAATGCGGCGCGCGAAAGCGTGAGGGAGTATTTTTCAGGCAAGGGCAAGGACCTTCACAAAGCAACGGAGCTAAGGGCAAAACTGTAAGAGCTGAATCTACTGGCGCGAGGTATGTACTGGTGGGTTGCTTCGGACCCGAGAGACTGGCATTCTCAGCGCTACCGTCATTTTCAAGCACCTTGCCCCACATACCGCGCGCTGCAGCATCGCTTGCCCGGACAGTGGTCAATGATGACAGTAATCAAATATCCTAGACTCTTGGACATCGGCAGTTTGTGCTCATCTGAAGCACGATGAATTTTGCCATCCTAATAACCCTATCCCAGCTGGACAAGAAGTCTAGGTTTCCCCGCAGATACCCCACAACAGTTGTCCGCTTGCTACCTCATCAGGCATGCCAAGTCTGCATATGCGCCGGACATCGGATCCACAGAGCATATTGAGCGCAGAGCTCGCATGGTTATCGGCATGAGCCGAGGAAGAGAGAAGCGTAAATCAACTGCAGTTCGTCGTCCCGGTCGCATGCCCCCCGCAAACGACAGCAAGCCATGCCGGGTTATACCCTCGTTCTTTGGGCATCATTTCATCTGCAACGGCAATCGCCCGCATACATCCTGGAGACGTGCTGCAGACGGCGTCTCGTTGTTTTGCCAAAGAGGTCATCGAGTTGAGAGCGGATCCTGGGCAAGGTGACAAAGGTTGGTTCCGGCTCGCGTGCCGGGTTGATCGAGCACATCCGGTCAGTTCTCGAGGTGCATCTTCCCCCGCTACATATCACGTGTTGCACGGCCGCTGCGGGCTCGTTGAAAAAGTCGTGCGAGCGACGACGTTGCTGTTTGTGGGGGAGTCTGGAATTCTGATATTAATCTCTCACACTCATGAATCACCTACATCGTGACTGCGGGGGGATTGGAATATGCCCAACTCCTCACTGACGATGAAATTTCTCCAGCAAAGCCAGCTTCTGATGAGCAATTGAACCAGCTGCCAGTATTTTTTGCTAATACGGTAGTAGAAAAGGCCAATATTGCCGTATTCTGACGCTATTTCAGACCTGGTGGAGAGCTTCCGATATGGGAAATCGGGACGTGGGGTTCTGCGACTTCGGCCTCACTCAGATTATCGCGTCGGAGGGTGGAGTAACATTTTCCCCGCAGCGTTTTGCTCCGACGTGGCCCCCCGAAACCGCCGACAGCCTGCTATCGAATTTATGACAGACGGTCCAATGGTAAGACACCAAACAAGCGACTCCGATAGGCCGTCAGCCTTCCTGCAACGCTGACGCTTCGTCGCAGCTCGACGAATCGTAGGTAAAGAACAAACCTCACCGCGGCCCGGATTCCGGAAACTGGAGTGCGGGGCTCGTGAACTGGCTTTGCGACGATATTACATATTCCTAGACGTCGCCTATGTGCTCTTTGCGGGGTTGCATGAAGCCCACCTCTTTTATCTGAACCGCTTAGTTCTAGTTCTTGATGCCCCTGCCAGCTGGCTCGGATATTCGATCCAAGACCCGGAGTCCTCCATCAATGTCCTGTCTTTGCATAGGATCCCCCCCTCAAGGGACCCCCACTGTGTTGCTGGAGCACCATCACCCGCTTGCAGTCTTACTGCTAGCGGATCGGTATTAGCAGAACAAACGAATCTTGCCGAGACATGACTCCAGTTTAAGCAGCATGTAGTGTCAATCTGGCGGGGCCGGTATGGAGCTGCATGATTGGGATCTGTCAATGTCGCATCTCATACCGTAGCCCCAACACTTATAGTCGGGGAAAGGTATCGTTCGTGATACCCGGAGGTTCCGCTATCCTGGGCATTGGGTCTACAGATGCGTAGGAGCTATCTCCTCTTAAGAAGGGTCGCCTTCCTCCAATCTCTGTGTAGCCTGTCCCAGGACGCTAAAGGATGAGCTTATGCGAATGCGGGAGCTGGACCCGGTTCAAATCCTCCTCTGCTAACTGCTTGCAGGAAGTCACTCGTAAACTAGACAACAGTACTCATGCGGGTCAAAACGGCAACGCTTTTCGATGGCGGCTAGCCTGTGAGGCGGACCAGGGAAAGCTAGCAAGTGGTGTAGGCACTTTCATCGGGATTCGGAAGCGCAGCATTATCATTTGCCAACCGCATATCTCTCTAACCTATCTGATTGTAGCTTGGCCCGCCGATGGCGTCGGCCCATTGGCGGTATGTACGGTATGGCCTTTCTGACCCACGAAGTCCATTGCACATTATCAGAATTGCGGGCACTGCCCAACTCGTCTTGACTACCGACCTCATGGCTGTGATTTGTGAGGGTTTTCTCCTGTGATGTCGTCCGCGTTGCTTGAGGCAAGGGTTCCTATCGAACCTTCAATGGATGCGCAATGTCGCTCGTAGTTCTTAACCCGACTTCATGTGGGAATCTTAGGAAGAAAAGGAAGCCCGCTCCTTCGTCTGATCTTGCGTGGATATGCTTTCGGATGCTCAATTACTTTTTTTTTTCCAAGCACTGGACCGTAGACGTGGCTAGTCCCGCCACCGCGCTGCGCCCCCACACACCGACAACCTCGTTGTCCATTCCATTCTTGTGTCTTTACGACCTTGGACCGTCGAGGCATTTCAACAGAAGGAGGGTTGTATCTCCCGTGGTGTGTGGCTTCATGCTTTGCAGCGCCTGCCCGCGCCACTACCCGGAGCGCTGATAATAATGCTCTGGAATTGTAACCTGCAAGCGCTGCACCAGTCGCGGCGCGTTGTCTAGTATCAAACCTCCACCTCTTTTAGAGGAAAAAGAAAGGGCACAAAGGGACGCTGCTGCGTTGGCCGTGTCTCCGTTGGACCGCTTGCCCGAGCTTCTGCTACGTAGGGTACAGTAGTACCTCCGTAGAGCTCCTTCAAACTTCCTCCACCACCTCCGGCTTCATCTTCACGTGTGATGGTGTTGTGTTGTGCTCCCCACGTGTTTTGTGGCGCACCAATTCAAGAGTCTTGAAACGTTGCTGGACGTCTGAGGGATTGTGGAGGAGCGAAGAAGGAGAGCAAGTCAACAACCAGCTTGAACCGCAGAGGCAAAGAAGACAGTCTTATACTCTTTTTGTCCAGAGACCTTCCCCTCGTTAGAACTAGCGTACACTTTCCTCCCTGCATAAATCACCGCTTCCTGCGAACCGTTGCATCGCCTCCGCCCCGGCCGTGCACATTGAACGAGCCTTCAGTTTTCTCACCTCCCCCAACCACCCCATCCTCTTCCCTTCCCCTCTCTCCTCTCGGAGACTGGCTCCTTGGGTACCCGCGCTAAGTAGCTCCCCGGCCTCCGCTGGACCCAAAGCTCCCGGACTGCCCTCCCACTCTTCACCTCCGCAAAACCCTCGTCTTTCAACCGCTACCCCCATCACAACCCCCCCTTCTCTTTCATCCTATCCCCGGAATCTGAGTCCCCACGAAAACTCCAAAGAGATTTTTTGCCTTCAAACTTGCATTTTCTCTCCACTATTTCTTCCACCTACCAAAACATCTAGCTCGCGCCCCCCCCCCCCCCCCCCCTTCAACGGTTTTGGAAGAAGGAAGAGAAAAAAAAGGGCGGCTTGATTTTTGTTACGACTTCCCACCCCGCGAGCTCGTGCCGGACACAGCGTCGTCTGTCCTACTTCCCGGTGATTTTGCGCGCTTTCTTCATACGTTGGCCTCGCATATCGTTGGAAGAGGCAATCCAATCGCTGCCCGAACCAGGCATCACCCGTTCGAACCCCTCAACCAGCCGGCCCGTTGCCGCCCTCCGCAATCCACCACTCCAGCAACTCGTCCGGAAAGCAACCCACCACCCGGCTTTGATCGGCAAGTCTTGACGTGCTTGCAATATACCCACGTCCTCTACCCTCGTTGAACATCTCCGACGTGCACAGCACCCTGTCGCAGTCAGGCCTCAACTTGCTGGTCAGGTGTGCGCGGTTCCTAGTCGCTGGTCAGCTGCTCAGAATTTGGCTGGTCTCCAACAAGCACACGTTTGTCGAGCGTTGCTGCGGTCGTCGTTGCGTTATCTATACCGCCGTTGTACCCTAAACTCGAGACCTGAGAGGCGCCAAACTTCAGCATGGCGGGCAAAATGACACTCTACAAGCTGGTGGTGTTGGGAGACGGTGGTGTTGGAAAGACAGCTTTGACCATCCAGGTCAGTTAAAACGTACTCCTAGAGTCGATAAACCGCGAAAGCTGACTAAGATTCGCAGCTCTGCCTAAACCACTTCGTCGAGACTTACGATCCTACGATTGAAGACTCGTATCGCAAACAAGTCCAGATCGACGGCCAGTCGTGCATGCTTGAGGTTTTGGACACTGCCGGGCAAGAGGAGTACACTGCTCTGAGAGACCAATGGATACGCGACGGAGAGGGCTTCCTTTTGGTTTACAGCGTCTCGTCTCGTGCGTCCTTCAACCGCATTGAGACGTTCCACAAGCAAATCCAGCGTGTGAAGGAGTCGTCGCAGGGCGGCTCGCCCTCGTTTCCTGGGTCGCCTCTCAGTTCAACGTCTACGGGCTCGGGTAGCTACGGGCCAGCGCCTGTGATGCTTGTTGGTAATAAATGCGACCGGGTCACTGAGCGCGAAGTTTCCACGCAAGAAGGAACCGCGCTGGCGAGTCAACTTGGCTGCGATTTTGTGGAAGCTTCAGCGAAGAACTGCGTCAATGTTGAAAAGGCGTTTTACGATGTCGTTCGCCAGCTGCGGCGCCAAAAGCAACAGATCTATAGAACGTCAGACCGGCGTGGCACTCACACCTCTGATGGTGGACACGTCGCGCATGGCGCCCGGCATCCGCGGGGTAACAGGCCAGAGGGGAGGAGAGGGGCGAGGAGGAGCGGCGGCTGCGTTATCCTATGATGGCAGCGGTCAGTTTTTGCAGAGATGATCCGCTCAGGTCGACAGCTTTGCCCAGAGCAAAGTAGGGATGTCGCCACTGGCCCTTAGTGGACTTCCCCGCGTGGACGACGCTCCGCCCCTCCCCATCTCTACCTCTCACCGTTCGAGCCGTAACCAACCTGGCACCGACAGTCCTTACCGCAAAGTTGATTCCACGACATGGATCGAGCTTGCTTTTGCTTCACAACTTACCCTGCTCGTCCTGCACCAACTACACTTATATGGGGGGGGGGGGGGGGGGTCCGACTGTCTCCGGTGCCTGGCGATCCGGGTGTCACTAACGAACAGAGGCTCATATCAGTCTGTGACGGGGCGCGGACCTGGGAATGATGTATTTGGAATCCAAAGGCAGGAGAAGCGAAGAATGCGCTGCACGATGAACGGTTCGAAGCATGCTGGCGGTGAATCGGGTGTCGAGGTCATGTTAACGACCGAATTTCGTCCTATGAGGTTCGATGGGAAGGAGGCCACGCTCATGATTAAAAGCGGGAGGCGTTTGTCAGGATTTCATCGAATGAACTGGAAATTTTTCATGAACTTGGGGGCCTTTTAAGCCGAGCTTCCTGTATGGGCCTAATGTTGTCAAATAGCTGTCATTGCATGGGAAGCGCCTTTTGTTGGGCCATGAACTCTGGCTTTGGTTTCCTTGCCCCTGGTCAACCACTGCTTCAATTCTTGAAGGTTTGTCTAGACCACACTAGGAGGAGGCGCCCGCTTCGCGGACTGTTGAAAACTTCCTATGTGAAGACTTCGTACGTGGTAAAGAGTAAGCGTCGAAGGGTGTGCGTCCCTTCTCGAGCGGCCCTTTTGAGGCGTCTCTGCGAGCGTCTCTGTGGGCGTTGCTCTGGAGCGTTTTGCGCGTCCCTTCATGTACGGTAGGGTCGCTTGAGATTCATGTGCTTTTCAAATGTGCTTCGCGCTTCATTGACTGGGCGCAGGACAAGGGTGTGTCTGTTTATCGTTGTGTGGATAAAAGTGCCCACCAAGAACCAAGATCTCCGAAAAGGCGGAAAAGGACGAGAGACATAGGCCAGAGTTTGGGGGTCTGTCTGTTCTAATTAGTCTCAGCGTTACTCAAACCCATCGGCTATCACAGCCGCCTCAGCTTTACCTCTAAAGCTACCCTCGAAAGTTTGTGCATTCAGTTCTCCATAGCATTTATGCCTTCCAACGAACTACATTATCTCAATCGGCTGGAGGGAAACAGTGAGCTGTAAAGTCATATCCTTCCTACACCTGGTTTCGGGCCGAAATCACTGAACGAAACCCGGAAGAGTAAATTGGTGTATTCGGCCCAAAGCCTTAGAGACGATCTACTTCCAACCGCGCCCTACATGCAATCACGCAAACCACCTCATTGACTTCGGTATACTGCACCTGGCAGTGGTGTGAATGCTGACCACGCGAGCACGTAGTCCTGGTCATGCTTGGCGAGGATCTTTTGCGCATGTACTCTGACCTTCATCTCGCCTTTCGGTACATAACTCAGGACAACCTACTCCACATTGTTCTGCTGATCAGGGTCGATTAATGATCCCATATTGCCCGGAGTCACCTCGCCCGTGGTCACGTCAGTCACGAAAAGGTTGAGGTTGTTCTGAATCGGCCGATGGCCAATGTCGTTATAGACCATGGTGATCTTGAAGTGGGAATGCGAGTCGGTGCTATTCACAGGCGAGAGCACAAACTCGTACTCTTCGTCCTGCTTGAGCGTATCGCCAACCAAGGTTCCGCAGGATGCTGGAAGGGGCGTGTCCACCGTGGTCTCGCTGCTCCACGCAGGGGCCCGAACAATCATTGCAATGGAGGCTTCGAGATTGACCCGGCCGTGACCTTGGGCATTGATGTTGACGTTAGGCAGTCTTTCAGCGCCGTTGATGATAATGGCCTCAGAAGTGCACCTGGTGGATTGTAACAGCCTCGCTCTTGCAGGGCTCCTCGAAGAGCTGCTGCACAGCCTGCGACCAGAGGGGTTGCCTGACTCGTTCCCGACCAGGAGCGCCATTTGATACCAGGTATATCTTGAGATGTAGCTGTGTCGCCGAAGAACCTGGCAACTCGGCGAGATAACAGGGCGTATATATCCGTGCCAGGGGCCACGACGTCAGGTTTGAGACGCCTTTCGAGGGTAGGTCCCATACTGCTCTTGCAATACATCTGATCGGGTGAATCCTGGTTGCCCGTAGCCCCAACAGTGAGAACATTCTTGGCGCCTGAAAGGAGGCCAATTGTCGGCTGTCCTTCAGCTTTCAAATTATCATTTCCGGCTGAGAAACAGACGACGGCTTCTGGATATTGGCGTATGAAGGTGTCGATGTTCCCGGGAATGTTCCCATACGCAGGCTGCATTTTGTCGAATCCGACGCCCCAAGAGTTTGAAAAAACCCGAGAGCCCTAATCATACGGAACAGTGAGCAGATCTAGTAAGCTCATCGGCACAATGATAGGTTGTCCATCCTTTTTGAACAACGATCGGACGATCAGATGAGCCTCCGGAGCGATACCGCCGACCAACCCCTTAGTAGTGTCGAAGTGCCTTCCTAGAAGAATGCCACTGACATGGGTTCCATGGCCATCAGGATCGTCTGTTTCACCCTGACGAGCAACGGCCCGGAGGGAGTAAACTCTTCCAGTGAAAGCCGGGTGACAGTTGTCTGGATTTCCAAGGTCAAAACCGGTGTCCGTGACGGTGACGATTTGATCTTTGCCGCGATAGAGAGTGTCACCTTTGCCAGTAATGCTGGGAGTAACGGGGCCGGTCCCATCATTGTCGAGAGTCATCAATTCTGGCTCCAAAATCTCTTCGATGACGTGAATTCTGTCGTCCTTTGCCAATGCGACAAGTTTGTCGACCTCAACAGAGAGTCGTACTTGGCCAGGAGCAAACTTCATGTCGTCCACCCGGACTCCTGATGCGTCTGAGATCACTTCCTTGAGAGCTTCAAACCCCTCGTCGCCGACAGTCTCATGAGAGAAGATGTCAACCATTAGCCGGTCATGATTAGGGAACGTATCGGCTGCATGGGTCATCAGCGGAGTCGCGGCTATGCTGGAGGTCGTGGTCACCACAGTGTTGGTGGTGTTTGCTGTTTCCAGAGACGCTGCGGCCGTGGTCATCACAGTGCTGGTGGCGTCTGATGCTTCCAGAGACGCTGCCTACAGGGCTGCAGGAATCTTGGACTTGTTGCGGTAGACATCAACTTGCCGTACAAAATACAAAGCGCGAAGGGGCTTGAGGTCGCTCGGGACATACTCGCAGAGGAAATTATTATCCCCAAGATCTTCGAGTATATTGACAGAGTGCCGCTCCAGCTCGTCCCCTTGCGCGAGACTGAGGATATTGTAAGCAGAGACGATGATGAAATCCGTATTCTTCGCGTCATGGGCGTATTCTTCGCGAGGATCCTGGACTTGTCCATTGAGCTGAATCGGAACGGCGTCAGCAGGTGGGTAATCAGACATATTGGTATGCCTCAGTCTTGTAATGTTGGCGTTGAAGACAATTGAGAAATGGCTCCAGGAAAGGATTCATGCAAGTTCAGTGACAAGCAGAGAAGATGCTGGGGGATGGGAAATACTAGGAGAACATCCACATTTTTTAAGATAGTACTGACTGTGTGGAACGGCACAGGCAATGAGAAACGGGGAGAAGATGTGTGGAAGCAAAGGTGCGGAGATGCAGAAGCAATCTCCTCCGTTAGCTACTCTAGCTACTGCCTCTATGCTACCGGTATGAGGGAAAGTGTAAACCATGATGTGCTTTCCCACTCACACCGCAGCCAGCAACCACAAGTTGCTGCATATCTCGGATGTACCGAACCACCTCTCAACGTACTGTAGTCACCTTGCATAGGGCACACCCCTGCGACTGGCCAATGAGGAGCTAGGTCGGCAACAGCTTAAGTGCCAATGATAGCAACCTCTGCCAAGCCTTAACCTTAGCCTATCAAAACTTGGTGACACTATTTTATCTCAAAAGGCACGAAGACCGGTGTCAGAAGATCCATTTTATTGAGGCAATTCGATTGATATTAATAACGCCTGCTCTCCTCAACTTTTGACACGTGCATCTCCTGTTGAAGTTTTGATGTAAGATCTTGATGGGGTACCGGGGGAGAGGGGGCGCCAAGCCTTCCCCCGTACGCCACAGCTACGATACGCCTTACCGTATCCCTTCGTGCGTTTATGGCATGTGGCTGAGGAGCCCTGGTCAACACTAAAGTATCAAGCAACCAATGGCTGTTGTTATGCTGCCTCAGCTACGGTACCACTCAAAAGGCCAAGCTTTGCGGGTAATTCCGCCTTTGCGGGTGTAGGGATGGCGGGACGGGTGTACTACCGTACGTACTACGGTAGTGATATGGCGGGACGCAGGAAGGGATCTCAGAAAAATGTTGTGTTTTTCTAGTACTTCCCCAGGGGATTCGAACATGTGTGCTAGCCGAGCATGGAGTCTATGCTGGAGGAGTTTCTCCGTGTGGGAAGTGTTGACCCCCATCTGCGATGGGGTTCCTACCGTATGGGCGGTATGCCTCATGCAGCTCAGTCAGCGATGGCGTGAGGCGATGCCAAGACCTCAGGGTCCACATCATAATAACGATTTAGATCTCAGAGCTCTTGCTCCCTCTCTCTTCATCATAAAGTCATTGATTCTCTCCATACAACTCTCGTGCCGTGACCGTGATACGGTTGGCAGGAAGAGGCGTGTCTAGACTTCGATTTAATATAGAGCTGACTGCTCCAGGCAGCGTGCCGCATCACCGTGCCATCAGTTGCTGTATCGCGAGGATGAAAGGGAAGCCCGCGACGGGACCAGGCAGACTGCGTCTCGGCATCACATATGCTCTGGCGTTAAGATCTATCCATCACTGGTTGCTCCTCTCCGTTAACCGCTTCATTGTCCACGGCAGCTCCGCTTTGTGGCATGAAGCTAATGCTTGGATGCAGATATTGAGATTCAGACCGTGTCCAGCTCATGTCAGCATCCGAACCTTTGCCAAATGCGATTTCGCCATGCAGCTCAGCTAATGCTCGGTTGAAGATATTGAGATCCTGACCGTGTTCGGCTCATGTCAGGTTGCTGTACGAACAATCACGAAACTATCATTTGCCAAATGCCTTTTCGCTGTGCAGCTCAGCTAGAGGCTAGATGGGAGTAGCGCTTCTGGCTACACAAGTGGGTCTAACTCCTGAAGCAGACTCCTGTGAGCTCGTCTCCAAGTGCCTACGGCTATATTAATCAATTGCTTTCTCTCCCATTTCAACAGTGTCTTTCATACTCATCTCATCCTTCTCGTCAATCGAAACTCATCAATATGCCTTCTATCACCACAGTGTCACTTGCCCGTCAGGGCCAACATCGTCCCTGTCACCGTCAACTATGAGGTCACTCAGCCGACCGAGGGCCAATACGAAGTCAAGCAAGTTGCCGAAGAGCCACAGGCGGCACTGAGCAGGGGCAATCGCAAGGAATTCGAATTTGATGTTAAGGTCTTCAGCGTATGTACCGCGGCAGCTCAGTCGTCGAGAGTAACCACATGCTGACCTCGATTTCAAAGTGTGTCGGTTACTACGATCCCGACACCAAGATCATCGGAGCTTACCCCAAGATTTTTAGTCAGCATATTGGTGATGGATATTCTGCAAGCCTCGAGACTGGACTGGGAATTCAGCTGGTTCTTGCAGTCTACAATGGCAGTATTCGGTTCAACAAGGTTGGAAACGCACTCAGGGTCTACTTGCACTTGTCACCGCTTCTGCCTTGGGGAGACGATATAAACTATGAGGCACACCTTCTCGACTTGTAGTGAACTGGCCATTGTAGCCCGACCGGGCCTGGCATTGCGCGGCTTGGCTTAGACACCGCAACGACACGCGAGGAGACATCGGCAGCGTAGAGATGTATCTAGATATTCGCCCAATACAATTCAGCTGTCGCTGCTGACAATATGTTGACTGGCGTTTGCGAGATCTGTGGAATATGCTGTCGGCAAAGCAAGATAATGTACTGTCGGCAAGCAAGAGAATGTATTCAAATGCGGTGATGATGTTTGCCTTGAAAAGCCGAAGATCTCACGGAGATAGAAAGGCAAGAACTCTTCCTGTTGAACTCTTAGAAATGTATCAATTCAGTCTCAGAACTTCGTGTCTTTACGGCACGACAGCTCGGAAGCTCCAGACGATGCTCGAAAGGGCCCTGTCGTGGGCCCTGTCGTAGTCGCAAAGCTGAGAGAAACTCACGAGAAACTCACAGATATCGCTTGCATTATATTGATCACTTGTGGGAGTTCGTCAGCCCCTGACGTAAGGCTGTTACAGATTAGGAAAATCCGACCAACATGAAGACTGCTAAAAGACGCAGAACTCGAACAAGCTCGCAGCCCCAACAGTCACGTCACAACAATATGTCTCCAAAGCCCAGCTTTCCGTTTCCTATCCGCACCATCGCGAACGACAAAGTCAAACTATTGCCTTTCACCGCATGTCTTCTCCAGTATCCTAAGACATCACTATTGACTTGCTAACAGTCGGCAGGCTGATCGCCATGCTGATGCATACTTCACCCAGACGGTTTCGCACCCAGAGCTGTACGTCCACATGCCGACAGGGCCGTTTGTGAGGAAAGAGGAATTTATAGAGCAGCTCCTCGAAAAGACAACGCTACAAGACCCAGGATGGTTTACATATGCCGTTATCGACAAGACCAGACAAGCATCGGCTGAAGACGACGAAGGCGAATTGGCCGGCATGATAAGCTTCTTGAATACATCAGCCGCCCATATGTCGACCGAGATCGGCTGTATTGTGATTCTCCCGCCGTTTCATCGCACACATGTCACTACCAACGCTGCTGGGTTAATGCTGCAGTTTGCTTTGAACAGCCCCATCGATGGCGGTCTGGATCTGCGGCGCGTCGTGTGGCAAGTGAGTTCAATGAATGCCGCGTCCATTCGTGTGGCGGAAAGATTGGGATTTCATCAAGAAGGCCTCCTTCGGTGGCACTTTGTTTTCCCTAACGCGATACAAATGGGCAAAGTGGGAAACGGCCGAGCGCTACCTCCCGGATGCTCCGAGCACGATCTGGGCAGAGATACTGTTGTTTTCAGTATGTACTGGGGACGATTGGCAACAAGGAATGCGTGCAAGGGTCGAAGAGGCTATGACACGGAGAAAGTGAGGGTCTGGTAAAGACCTTGACCGTCGGCTCCTTTATATTGCCTAGAACTAGAACTAGAAAACTTGCTTCTGACCTCGTTATACGTAGTAATGCTGTTTTGGAATGGCTTGGAGGGGTTCCCGTAGTTGCTTCAGCACTTGGTGCTCGGGACCCCGCATGGCCCGGACCTGGATGTCAGTTTCAGCAGAACGCCCGATGATTCGCAAGACCAAACACCAAGCGGCATTGGAGCTGCACCCCAGCCTTCAGGCCCCTAGAGTAGCGCGCAGCGGTTATTAGTGGATTTCGACGTACATACATAGCAAAACCTCCTGCCTGGGTCATTGAAAGGACCCCACCTTCCCTTCACTTGCCAGAAAACACCAGCATTCACGACCGCGCCACCGCTGTACAAGATGGCAGCCCCAGGTGGCCAGTTTTTCATTCAGTCGAAGCTGAAGGAAGTTGCCCCGCACCATGAGAACTTCAAGCAGCTGTGGGAGACAAAATGGAAGAAGCCCGTCAGTCCCATGTCTCGCTCTCTCAACACTGGAGACTGATACCATGCACAGGCCGCTATGGGCGTCTATCCTTTCATGTTCGGTGCGGCAAAGGACTTTGAGCCCATAGTTGACGAGATGGAAAAGGTGCAACATCCTGACATCCCAAGCCAATAGCTCTGCCGGCTAAACCATATATAGTTGGACTTCAAGGAGCCTTATGACTGGAACGAGTACCCGAAAGTCTACTTCCCCAAGGCTAGGGAGCTTGAAGCGAAGGCGGAAGAGGCCGAGAAGGCTGGAGACAAAGCCCAGGCGGCGGAATACTACCTGTACGGACTCCGTGTGGTGTAGCTGCAAATGGCTCATCACAACTAGGCGCTCATCCGCTGTCTATCGCATGTCCCGCTTCCCGGCAATTTTCTCTCCAAACATGAAGCAGGGTTGGGAGAAGTGTAAGGAAGTTGTTCTCAAGGGTCTCAAGTCTGTCCGGTCCTATCAAACCCCACAAGGATCTCTAAGTTAACCATAACGGTGCAGGCTTAAGGGCGAGGTTGGAGGCTTCAGCCCCGTACACGAAGTTCTCGTTCCTCACACCCACGGCATTGATGGCGAGGGTGACTTTGTCCCCGTGTTCCATCAGCTACCCGACAGTGCTACGAAGGAGAACCCAGCTCCAGTGGTGATGATCATCACCGGCCTCGACGGGTACCGCACCGAGCTTTGTGTATGGGCAGAAGGCTGGCGGAGGCTCGGGGTGGGTGTCATCATACTCGAGATTCCAGGTACCGGAGATTCTCCTGCCTCACCAAAGGATATTAAGAGCCCGGATCGGGTCTTCTCCAGTCTCTTTGACTGGATCGACACTCAAGATCGCATCGACGCGAAGAGGCTCTGCACCTGGGGCTTCTCAACTGGAGGGTACTATTCCACAAGGCTGGCCTACACCCATCACGACCGCTTGGCCGGTGCAGTGAATCTCGGCGGCGGGGTGCACCACATGTTCGATCCCGAGTGGCTGAACGAGGTCAACCACCTTGAGTATCCATTCCCGTGAGTCACCTCGGAGTATCTCGCATAAGTCGGACACAGAACTCATCTATCGCAGACTTTGCAACACTTTGGCCTTGAAGTTTGGCTACGGAACGGACATCGAAACGTTCAAAAAAGAGGCATCGGACAAGTTTTCCTTGCTGAAGGATGGTACTCTGGACAGAAAGCTATGTGCCAGGCTTCTGCTAGTCAACGTGAGCTGGACCTTACACTTTCCATTCTATGCTAACTCCCTCGTAGGGAACTGAAGATGAGATCTTCCCCATCGATGACTGCTATCTTGCTCTGCAGCACGGTCCGCCGAAGGAAGCGCGGTATGTCGTTCAGCCTTGCTTCCCATCCTAAACTCCGCCTGGGATATCAACTGACCACCGCGTAGATTCGTCCCGGGCTTGAAGCACATGGGTGAGCCTGAGTCATTCTTTATCATATTGAACTGGATCTATAAGCTCTTCGGCATTGATGGGAATATCGGAGCTCAGATGTCCACACTCCCATTCAAGGCCCAGTACCCTTGAATTTGAATAGGAAGCTGTCGCAGTGAACCGGGGATGACGTGCAATTCGGGAAATGATATTTGAAGAATGTATTCAACTTGTTCAGTATGTGTTGCACTCCACCGTGAGATCTGGAGTACTTGAGCCATCCTGACCTAATGACGGCTGAGCAACTACTTTTCCAGTCCTTATTGAGAATTCAAGCACGTGACTCATAAGCCCTTGGGCCACCCAGAAAGTCGTGGCTGGCCTGCCCGAGCGTTCTTTCGGACAGGGGCGGCCGCGACATTTTCGGGTGGCCATGCATGGCCCCTAGCTGCTCTACCTCTGACCTCTGACAACATTCGTTTGCGGGCTTGCAACAATCCCATCTTCCACCTTCAACCTCGGCATTTGTCTAAACACTCACCTTATTGTGACGACAAGGAAGTATCATCTTCGGCCTCTGAGATGGACGAAGGTATGGATCCGGAAATGTCTGCCGCCATGGGCTTCTCCTCATTCGGTCAGCAACTGGGAGCGAATAAACGAAAGCGCATTGGGCAAGGAAGCTCTCCCGGAAAAGAATCTCCCAGCCGTGGAAGAGATGAGACGGAGCCAAAAAATCGTCGACTTCATCCGACACCTACCGGGAGTAACATCACCCCCATCGGAGACGTAACAGAACGACGCAACAGACGTCCCGAGCCTGGCTCGGTCACAGAACACCCTCTTCCATTCCACCATGTACCCCCTCAGAATGATGTCAAATCCGGTCACGATGTCGAGCGCCAGCCCAGAATCAGCAAACTGGACAACGCACTCCACGAGCTTGATGGCGTTGAACCTCTACCCTCTGGCCCAGAAGGCAAAACTCTAGACCAACTTACCCGAGATGACCTCCAAGCTCTGAGAAGAGGTGTACCTGACGCGAGAGGAGATTTGGCCTACTTTATGCCAAGTTTCGTTGAAGATCCTTGGACGAAAGGGACCAGTAAGTGAAGCGGATGCATTGGGTCTTCAAGGAGACATGGCATCTTGCAGCAGCGGAGCTCGAGGAACATGGCTATTAGCTCGAATGGTTGCGCCCTCAAGTATTACCTTGCTTCTATGCCTCTGAGGTCTTTCAACTGACACGAACAGGATAAAGGCATTCTGTAAAGCAACAGTGATGCAGCATGGCGATCTCGATGTCGATTCGATTCCGAAACCGACTTCATCTCATGGCTTTAACTGATACATGCTACTTCTATGATGGTATCATTCCGTAGCACGAACTCACCGTCGCTCCTCGACCAAGTTCACCCCCTTCACGCTCCTCTCTCTCTCCCATTCGCTATGACGGCGGAGGGCGGTGTTGCAACCTTCGACAGAATCCGATGCGTATATCGCGTATGGAGTTGGTGCATGTTGCTGGCATTTCTACCTTTGGGCCGGAGCTGGGGTTTGGGTTGCCTTAACGAATCGGGGTCTTTTTAGCCACTGGGGCGCTGCTGAGGCGGCTTGGAATCAATGACGTCGCTTTTGTGCTCTTTCAGTCTCCAGACTTGACCTCTAGAGTAGTGACCGTCTCTCCCATAGCCAAGCATCTGTACGTACACATGATAAACCCCGGCTGAACAGTTCCCGCTCCTCCAGGTTGAACACTACGACACATTCTGCAAAGTTATTGGACCTGAGGCATGGAAGTCCAATTGACGCTACGACACCGTTTGAATGACAAGCGGCCCCGGAGATCCATCCTGCAATGATATCGCTTCCATTTGGCTCCACCCTCAAGTAGTCGAGCTTCTCGGTTAGGAGTCTAGCGCTGCAGAAGTTGTAACCGAATCCCCGATGGATAAAGCATTTGCACGACCCACCTCGCAGCCACCATCGGAAAAGACCCATAACGGCGGATCCCCATCCACAAAGCCGGTCCTTAGCTTCGGCTTTCTCTCGTTACATGCAGCACACGGAGCACGGTGGGGCGATTTCAGAGCCGCGCATTATCCGCACGGCGTCTTTCCAGACGTTGCACCATCTATTTTAGCATGTGCATGATACATTGCATCCCGGGTTCGAGGAAAACGCTCGAGATATCGCCAAGAGGAACATCCCAACTCTGCTCAGGGAGCAAATGGCCGACCACCACCAGCGCCGAACAGTCAAGCTGACGCAAGGGCCAAGATAAAGTTCTCAGACGATCGACGTTGCCCAATTTTTGCCTGGCGCGGTGAAAAGGATAGCCTGGCCGCAAAGCGTGAACTACGAAATAGCTGCAATGCGGTAAAAGAGGGCCGTCGCCGCCCCTTGCAGCATCTGCTGCTACCCGCCTCAGTCACCGCGTCTTCCCCGGCGGCGATCGGACGGGAAGGCCAGGTAGGGCAGCGGCCTGCAACTGATGGGTAGCCATCTCGCCGAAGTTGCGGATCATAAGGCCAGAGCGTATCTGCGGAGAGGACTGCAAGCCGACATAGCTTCTTAAGCAGACAATTGAGGGTCTATTGCAAGTGCAACGTTTCACGCTCTTGGTGGATGCCTGACAAAGGCCATGCCTTGTGGTGGGAGAGCGGGGGAAGACCAGAGGCTACGGACTGCTGTGCGACAGAAAGCGGTTGTGGAAGGGGGGTAGGGGAGGGGGGATGGGGTTGTTAGGGTAGTGGTGCATGGAAGGTCGTTAGAGTTGGCGGAGATATGGGTGTTGGCCGACGTTCCAACGGTTTCCCTCCCCGCTCTCCTCCTCCCCAGCTCCCCCAGCTCCCCCTCGTCCCCCACGTCTCCCAATCTTTGTCTCAAGGCCTTCCCGGGCCTACGGCCTCCCGACCTTGGAGACCACGCGGGGCTTGGGCAGTCTTGGTGGTGGGGGTTGAAGTCCAGAAGTCAGCCATTCAGCTCTCCAGCCAATAATGGCCCTCCTCACCGCCCTGACCCCTCAGTGCCTCCGTCATCCCCGGCAAGCATTTTTGACCTCTTGCGAACGCAGCGAATCTTCAATTCCCCCCTCCCCCACCAAACAGAAAAGGTCTTCCGGGAGATCTCCAATTCTTCTGCCTTCTCCCCTCATTCAAAATCTCGCCCCGCACCGGTCACCGGTCAGCTGCAAAGCTTAGAGAGAGCTCGGCTTCCATTCGCCACTGGACCCTAATGACCGTCTCTGTCTGCGCGCCGCCAACCGGGACTAGATGCCGACTGGCACCGGGTTAGGCTCAGCACCCGGGTGCAGAGAGCGACTACCATAGTGCCAACGCATCAACTACGGCCCCGACAGGCGACAGCAGAGCATCGCATCTGCACCACATCCAAGGAGATCCCTTGATCCATGTCTGTGAGCTGCGCTGTCGTCGACCTGGACGCTGGATCTTGTTGTTAGCCTTCGATGCTTTTGAAACCCCGTTGTCGAAAATTCCCTTGATGCCCCCCGCTCTGCCTTACCCAAGTTACACACCCCGCGCCGATGTATCGCGATACCCAGCAGGATTCTCTTGCGCCGCTTACGGCAATTGCGATTTGGCCTAATCATTTTGCCTCCCCCTCACTCTCTTTCTCGTCCCCATCAATCTCTCATTGGACTGGTAACTCAATTCGAGTTAACTACCTCCTTCCGAACTGATGTGCCACACCGACTTGCCTGTTCATCCTGGACAACAAACGGACGCTGCGGCCTTTCTGTTCCCCTCTCATGCAGCAATGACGGCACTGCCTTCTGTCATCGGCCATGGTGTTTCCTCTCTCGTCCAATGTTCCCACATCGATCACTATCCCGCTGTCGCCTCCCACCCTACCCCTCCCCCCGCTCCGCTCTCATACTCAGCCCACTGATGCCGCCGTGTCCTGCTGACGCGCCTGCCGTGCCTAATGCTCAAGCAATGGACTATCCCGCACCGTTGTCCGCCAATGATGCTCCGCCTCCACCCCCTTCCCAAGGCTGAAAGATGAGCAGGACGAGGCCGGTATCTCCCCACTGGTGTCTTCGGCTGGCCTCGACCCTCATCTAACACCTCCATCCATCCCACTCACCCCCGGCGGAGCAAGTCAACTGGTCGGCGGGATATGCATCTCCATCACCGCTGCTCGCGTAGTCTTACGGCATGGCATCTGGAAACCTGGACGGGATAAACATGATTCCATACCGAAATCACGTTCATGACATGGGAAGATGAGGTATAAAAAGGCCATTGATGATGGGGTTGCTCTTGATTTCCTTTCTTCTCTTCAATTACAAACTCTCAAAGTGTTATACTTACACAAACATCGTTAGCCTCACTCAGCAAACACCCGATCACCCCTTCCCATCCCATCTCGCCTTGACTTGTTCTCATACAGAGCATCTCTTCTATTACCCATTGCCCCTTTGCTTGACCAAGTCTCTTGACCTTTATCAATCCTCACAGCATTCATCATGGCCTCCACTACTCATTCTTATTACTACCAACCCGCTGCATCGCAGCCGATCAACATGCCCCAGAAGCCCGGTCATTATGCCAACCCTCACTACTCCGCCTATGGCCAGATGCCGATGTCTCCTCCTGAAGCTCCTCAGAGCGTCAGCACCCACTCAGGGGTAGCTTCATATGACCCGTCTGCCACGTCAAGCAGCTACGCGGGCAGCGCGAGTGAGTACGAAGCGTCATCGACTGGGGCATCAACGGTCGATATGTTCGACTACATGGGTGAGCGTCTGTCTACGGCCTTCAATCCGCTCCCGCTCGACCGCGCGCTGGTTCAACAGGCGCAAACGTGAGTTTTGATCATTCCTATTTTGCAAATGGCAGCCCCCGCTGACAACCGCAGATCCGGTCAATTGAACGCCAAGACACGGGAGCTTCAGGAGCTCCAGGCATTGGCGCAGAGCCGACTTGCAGCGATGCAGGCCACCTTCGCGGAGGGCATGAAAGCGGCGAAGGAGGTCCAACAGGACCTTGACTGGACGCAAAAGCGTGTCGCGTGAGTCTTCACCCTGCTCTCTGCTCTCGCGGGGAAATAGCGAAGCAAATAGCTAACTTATTTTCTCAGTGCAATGAACGAGCGTGCAGCGCGCAATTACGCAGCCGAATACGCAATGGCGCAACAGCGGTATCCCGCTCCAGTCGACTACTAAACGTGCAGATTCTCAGCCCAAAAGTTTGGCGGACGGCCGATTTACAGAAATTTCCCTTCATTTTCTTGTATCTTGACATGTACATTTCCCATCTTCGATTTCCACTGCTTCTGGTCTTGTTTTAAGCACAAAATTTGGTGGGCGGTCGTTCAAGCGGATTTCGATCAAACGGTTGACGTTGAGATTAAATTTCCGCTCCGCTCCACCCCCTCCATTGTCGTTTCAGCCGCCTCCGCTGTACACGTGGCGCTGCATCCGCCAGGGCCTATTCCGGGCAAGCCGGGCGGCTCGGCCCGTAGGTTCCTGGTTGCTTCTGTGGCGTGGCGTCTCATCGGCGGGAGAGGTGATCGCGAAAGGGTTGGCGGGAACGATGTGCAGGCGCTGGCGGTTATTTCCGGTTTCGGAGCGTTTTCTTGGGGTGGAGGTCCGGGCATATGGCTGCTCGTCCGGTTCGTTGGGTGCTGTGCCCGCGTTTGGCTTCCTCATAGGTGGCTGGTGATTTTTGAGAACTTGGTGGGGGTTAACGGTCTGCTTAGTTCGTCCACAATCGCCCGTTCAAGGCTGGATGCGCGTTACGTAGCAGAAATTTACGGTTTGGTATTAAAGAGTTCCGTGATCCTCATTTGCGGGGCAAGAGAGCCGGGGGGCGGGGGCTTCGTCTCCTAGTGGGCGTGTTAAGGAGCAAGCGTGCCACATCAGCCTTGCTAGCCACGGACAGACTGCTTTCGGATGATCGGTGGCTCATCATCGGGGCTGAGGGACCAGTCTCCAGCTGGAAATGACTTCAGTAAAGCGATTGGAGGTGGTTGAATACGCCCGGCTAAGCTCTTGAGCGCAATGGAAGGCGGCTTGCCGATTGCGGCCAATCCCCCTACTCGGACTTGCCAGTGATCGACCACAACTGGCTGTGAACAGTGACTAGTATAGTACAGTTAGTTGTCATGACTTCTGTCTTTAAAGCAACATGATCAAAGAATGTAGACTTGCTGGCCTTCAAGGACTGGTTTCTTGGACCGGACGAACGAGTCGAGCATGATACATCTTTAGGAGTACTTTATCGCGTCTTATGCTGGTAGCCGGTGAAGTCCACATCCCAGCGCTTCAGAGCAGTGTCCAGTGATGATGGCCGGCACCGAGCTCGTCGTCACCGGATACTGTTGAGGTTCAGTTACCCTTGTCTCAAATATCGCCCAGTGCCAAGCAGACTAAGAGATTATGTCATCGAGTCGCGTCCCCAGCTCCCTCGAGATGTTGTGAGGTATCAATCACAGCTCACGCGGTTCAAATACCTTCTCCGTTCCCTCCCCGAGCTCCCGCACAATCTCATGTCAGTTGAGGGTAACAGGAAGCTCATGCGGAGTGAGTGAATTAGTTGTGCTGTATGTTATCTGTCAAGGAGCTGCTTCTTAAGCTGCTAAGTACATCTGTCTAGTCCTTTCTTTCGAAGTGCGCTCCTCAGTTCTACCGGGGCCGCTTGCGTTTTTAAATGTCCCTGCCTACCTCAGTTCAGGTGTTCGGGGTGAAGGTTGACATCTCAGCCCCTTTTACTCATAGCATAGCCTCTCCGGCTGCGTTCCATAGAAGACGTTGGCAGCTTCGCTAGGCCTGATCATGTAGAACTACCTCTCCACAACCAACGCGAGTATTGCCCAATCCGTTTTACGTCCCAATGCAAAACTCCAGGAAAGCACTGATGATTCAGGCCAATTATGAGGAAATATAGACACATGCTCCCGAACGCATTCGGGCCTATCGCATTATTAGGGGCGATTCCTCACTGTCACAGCCGAACGGTTTAATATCGCCGAAACATATGGGCGGGCGGGCCTGCACACCACTATCTGATAACTATTGGCTATTATATGCTCCCCCTTGCTTTAGAACGATGGTACCTGACAAAATAATATGTTCCGACCGGATGAGCTCGTGATTTTTTTATCCGATTGGGGCCTACCTCCATAGCAGGTTCCGTGATCCGACGCGCTCCCGAGAGTACCAGCCACATTTTGGTTCATTCAGCTTTCTCTGCAGAGTCTTCCAACAGTTTACCGCCCACAGGACTTAGGACTACGAAGCAGTGAAATTGCAGGTACAGCATGAAGCATTCAGGTATACTGTTCCAGTATAAATACGCTGTGTCTCATATGCCCGAGGATGCTCGGCTGTCGGACCGTCTGCTTCTTCCCTCTTGGGCACCATGCTATGAGTAGTGGTGGCTGGTATGCAATAGTAGGCGGCATCTGACTCTAGAACGTGTGCGATTCTGGCTCTTGCTGTCGCTGATATCCTGTTAGCTGCAAACCTTGATATTGCGAAGACAGGCTGTACCTTGAGCACCGGCATCATCTTCACCCGAGCTCGCTGCTTGATAGGACATCGGCTCCTTTTGACGGAGTGAGCTCCTCCTTTCAGGACCATACACAGCCGACTGTCAATTTGCGAGGGCTAGTCTTGCCGTTCATTCATGTATGCGAGGCATTGACCGTGTTCAGGGCTCACCGATCTTCTGGCATCGACTGAAATACTCAATGTGGTCCAGTGAGAATTATGCTGTTCGCAACTCCGATTTTGCACCTTGCACGACTCTCTACAAGAAGTGATGGCAAGCTGTCTGACTCGGGATAAAGCTTATTGTCGCTCATTTTGACGTCTTATTCTTCTAGTTGCGAGTGCACACCATTCTGATGGGCCGTAAAAGTCCCCAAGTCTCGAATATGTCCGACCTTCACCGTCTGAACACTCAAGACATTGAGCTTGGAACGACACAAGTCCTCCAAAGGCACCTTACTCGCCATGTGGGCACAGCCAGACCGATATCTCAACGTCGGCTAGACTTTGAATTTGCAAGACCTAGGCTACTGAGGGAGATGGCCGCTGAAGCTACCGGCGTCTTCTTTTACGGTACGTTGCGAACATGCACCATTTGACCGATTGCGACCGCTGATATGTCGACACAGTTTACCCGGGCATTGCAGCGACAGCTGCGTTCACGGTCGAAAAAGGCAACCCAGCGTTTGGCTCTTCGCTCACCATCGGGCTGGCATACTGCTTTGGCATTGCGCTGGCTATCATCACTTGCGCCTCAACGTCAGGAGGCCACTTCAACCCGGTCAGTATCCCTTTTACCAGTACGCGGTCACCATTCTTACATGGCCATCCAGGCCATCACACTTTGCTTCGCAACCTGGCAAGGGTTTCCATGGAGAAAAGCTCCATTTTACATCATGGCCCAGATATTCGGAGCTTTTGCGGCCGGACTGGTTCTCATGGCGCAGTATCATGAGCAAATGGCCTCTCTCAGCCACGACCTTGCGGGATCTGGAATAGACGGTGCCATTGCCACCGGGCCGGCAAGCGTGTTTATCACCTACTGGCAGCCAAGCGGAAATGGGCCAGGATGGGTCTTCCTCGTCGAATTCTTCGTCGCCTCCTTCATCGTAAGCTTTTCAGCCCCTATCATTACCACTACTAACTCCCCAGGGACTCGTAATCTGGGCAGTCCTCGACCCGGCCAACCCCTTCGTGACACCATCCGCCGCGCCCTTCATCATCGGCATTGCCTACGCGTGCATGGTATGGGGCTTCTCTTCCTTCTCCATCAGCACCAACCTCGCGCGCGACCTCGGATGCCGTCTCGTGGCAGCGATGTTCTACGGCCGAAATGCCTTCTCGTACAAGAATTACTGGTGGATCGGCATGTTCGTCAACATTCCCGCAACCTTTTTTGCGACGGGGTATTATGAGCTTGTGCTGCGTGATTCGCTGGATCGAATTGGGCTCGGACATGCGCAGCATGAGGATGGGGATGAGGGGTTGGTGACGCATTTTGCAAAGCATGGACTGATTCGGGATGTGGATATAGACATGAGGTACGTCAGGAGCAAGTCGTAAGTTCCGCTACCCGATTAGCGTCGGTATGCTGATGAGGGCAGATCAAGGACGGATTTCGGCACGGACAGAGATTAGTCACTGATTGGTTTGAATCGGCGCTTCAGGATGGGTTGGCGAACGGTTTGCGCTTCGGTCTTAGCGATTGATATCCTTTGAGCGGAGAGCGTAGGCGATACGATTGTCTGCAAAAACTGGCATCACGGAGTCCTGCAGGACAGGGGATTTTCGGTCATTGCTCTTCTCAACAGGAGTAGCTTTTCTGTTGATACTTTGCAAGTTCTAGAACTAGCAGCTTTGCTCAGCCTAGTAGATAGTGTACTATTGTCCATGCCAATTTGAGGCTCTCATATACATGTACTGCGTCCAATTAGGCCGAAGCCTCCGCCATGTCCTGCCTCATGGCCACACTCCCCTTCCTCCACGCGTGCTTCGGATCCTGCTGCTTGACAACTTTGCTCGCCTCCCCAATCTTACCCCACCCACCTCCACCAGGCGTTTTGACGATGATGTGCTCGCCCGCCTTCATGCTCGCCGTGTTCTTACCCCCCAAGTTGATATACCGGTATTCAACGTCACCGCCCGACCCTTCCACCGCATCCGAGTTGCCATCACCCTCCACCTTCCTAACCCAAACATTCAACCCACACTCCGCATCCTCCCCCCCCTCCAGCCCATACGGCCGATACACTCTCCTCTCACTCAGTATACTAACCTGCATCGGGATCCGAAACTCAATATCCCGCACCACGCCATCACCACCAGGGTGCTGCCCCTTCCCGCGGCTCCCCGCCCTCAAACTAAACTCGCGCAGAATAACAGGGTACCGCCTTTCGAAAACCTCCGCATCGGTAATGCGCGTGTTCGTCATATGCACATGCACGCCCGAACTCCCGTCCCACGTCGGCCCGGCGCCGGACCCGCCGGCGATGGTCTCGTAGTACCCGAAGCCGCGCACGGCGTCGGACCCGGCTTCGTTGCCACCGAAGCCGAAGGTTAGGTTGTTGCAGCAGCCTTGGGAGGCGGCGCAGGCGTTGAAAGCTTTGAGGACGACATCGGTTACACGCTGGGAGGTGAGGACGTTGCCGCCTACGACGGCGGCTTTGTCGGAGGGGGAGAGGAAGGAGCGTTTGGGGATTTTGACGGTGATGGGCTTGAGGCAACCTTGGTTTAGGGGAATGTCTTCGGAGATTAGGCAGCGGAGGCAGTAGATTATTGCGGAGTAGGTGACTGCTTCGGGGGCATTGATGTTTGCTGGTATGTGGTTAGCATTTCTTGTACATCATGTATCCCGCTCACCATAAACTTCCGGCCCGGTTCCCGTAAAGTCGAAGGTAGCCTCGCCCTTCTTAGCATCGATGGAGACCTTGAGCTTGATGGGACTTCCGTCATCCATGTAGTCGACAGCGGACAGGTCCTGTCCTTCGAACCTGCGGCTCACTTCTTTCAGAAGAGTCTTGACGCTTTGCTCGGCGTTGTCCTGAATGCTCTTCATGTAGAACTGGACGACCTCTTCGCCGTACTCCTCGATCAGGCCGGAAATCAAAGTGATACCCTTCTGATTCGCAGCCACTTGCGCCTTCAAATCGTTGATGTTGTCCGCCAGGCACCTAGTCCCGCTGCAGCCCGGATATTGCGCGGGCTCGTCGAACAAAAGCTCCGTCATGCGCTCTTCGTTGAACCGACCCTCGGAAACCAGTTTCTCGGACTTGATGGACGCGCCTTCCTGGTAGAGCTCACGGGAATGAGGCGGCATCGAGCCAGGCAGAATTCCGCCGATGTCGGCATGATGGGCACGCGAGGCCACATAGAAGACAATCTTGTCCCCGCTAAAGGCGGGCGTTATGGCTGTGATGTCTGGAAGATGCGTCCCGCCGAACATGGGATGGTTCGATACCAGAACATCCCCGGGCTTAAGCTTGCCCTCCCATATTTTGGCTTGCGTGCGGACGCAGGTCGACATGCTTCCAAGGTGGACAGGCAGATGCGGTGCTTGCAGAACGTGAGTGATTGCTCGAAATGTTACAGAATCACATACCATTTGCGACCAAACCCCCCTCGGAATCAAATAAGGCGCAGGAATAGTCTAAGCGTTCTTTCACGTTCGTGCTGACGCTGGTCTTCTGCAATGCGCGGCCCATCTGTTCCGCAATGGCCATGAAGCGGTGCGCAAAGATGCTCAGAAGGATAGGATCAACGACTTTCGTATCGGTCTTCTCCTGAGGGGTGCTTTCTCCAATTTTGATGATCACATGGGTATGAATGATCGAAGCAGTAGCTCCGGGGGTCACAACGATAGTCTGAGTGCCATCTGCGAGGATTGCAGGACCAAGAAGTTTGTCGCCAACGGCCAGATCTTCCAGCTTGTAGACCGGAGTCTCCTGTCGTCCACCTTCAAAGTAGACTTGACGAATCCCGTACTGCTTCTGTCCCTTGCTTAGGTCCTTGAAGGTGATCTCTTTCAGTTGTTGATCGACTGTCTTCTCTAGGCCCTCGAATGACTTGCCAATGCCCCTCACTCTCACGTCATCGATGATGATATCGCGATCAGGAAGAGTGAAGCCGAACTCCTGCTCGTGCACCTTGACGAATGCTCTCTCAAAGGCCCATTGGTTACCACCAAACTCCTCGGCTTCCTCTGGCGACGGTTTGATGATCATTAGCGCAGATTCCGTTCCACGGTACCGCATGTTGAGATATTCTTCGAATTGGATCTCCTCATCGGAGAAGCCTTGGTCCCGCAGGGCCTGTCTTGACTTTGACTTCAAGTCTTCCATCTTTTCTTGCAAATGCTTGACAACATCGCCTTCATCCGACCACACTTTCGAGTCCGGCTCCTGCCGTTCATCCACAACATCCGCCAGCGCCATGCCGTAGGCCGAAAGTACAGACGAATACCGATGAATTAGGATCTGTTTGATGCCGAGCGCTTCAGCAATGGCAACGGCGTGCTGACCACCAGCTCCACCAAAAGTAGCAAGCCGATGCTTGGAGGTGTCGAACCCGCGGGCCTCAGTCAGCGACCGGATAGGCCGAGTCATCGTCTCATTAGCGATCTTGAGGAAGCCGTAAGCAACTTCGTCAAGCGACATCTCCTTGCTCTTGTCGTCCCCAGCAATGTCCTGGTTGATTTGCTCCGACAGTTCTTCGAACAACTTGTGGCTGGCTTCGGCATCGAGACCCTCATCTTCGTTCTTGCCGAAGATTTTGGGGAAGAAATCGGGTAGGAGCCGACCGAGAAACAGATTGGCATCGGTGATGGTCAATGGACCCCCTTTGCGGTAGCAAGCAGGACCCGGATGGGCGCTTGCGGATTCCGGTCCGACGACGAAGAGACCGTTTCGCCAAAAGAGACGCGAGCCTCCTCCGGCCGCTACAGTGTTGATATCTAGCTGAGGCGACTGGATGGTGACACCGGCCGTGGTGGTCTCGAAAACGTGATCATATCTTCCAGAACCGTATCTACTAACGTCGGTACTGGTACCGCCCATATCGAAGCCAATCACAGGAATCTTTGTTTCCGGGTCGTACGAAGTAAGGGCATAACCAACAACACCGCCGGCAGGCCCAGAAAGGATGGCTCGCAGGCCAGAAAAGGAGTCTACATCGGCGAGGCCGCCATCGGACTGCATGAACTCGCACCGCGCTCCGCGTGCTCCCTTCTCCTTTTTGACTCTCTCCGTCCCCAGGCCGCCCTTGAATCCGGCAGCGAAGCCGGAAATGTACTTTTTGATCGCCGGCGTCAGATAAGCGTCGGCGCAAACGGATGTTGCTCTTGGAACCAATTTGATCATGGGCATGAGCTGGTGCGACAGGCTGACATGATCGAACCCGATGTCCTGAGCGATCCGGCCCACCAATGCTTCGTGGTTGGGATAAGTGTATCCGTGCATCAAGCACACAGCGATGCTCCGCAACCCCTGGTCATACACTTCTTGCAACTGCTTCCTTATCTTTTCCTCGTCTGGTCTCTGCAGAATGCGCACTGCCTCACCCGATAGGCCCTTGACCAGTATGGCGTCTGGGCCTGCCTCATCTTGCGACTGCGCCTCCGTTTGGGCTCGTTCCGGATCTTCGGCGTAGTCCTCAAGAGTTACGCGTTCCTCGATTTCAACAACCTTCTTGTAGAGCACCCCCGGCTTCCGGATGGCAAGGTCGAAGATATTTGGGCGTGATTGGTTGCCAATCTCTAGACAGTCCTTGAAACCTTTGGTCACGACCATGGCAATGTCCTCTCCTTTACGTTCTAGCAGAGCATTTGTGGCGACTGTCGTCCCCATGCGGATACTCTCAATCACAGACGTGTCCAGTGGCTCGCCGCGAGGGATTTCCTTGCCGGTGAACTTGGACAAGAGTCGCCGAATGCCTTCGAGAGGTGCATCGTCGTAGTTTGCGGGATCGACGGAGAGGAGCTTGATAATCACATCGTCTTCCATACGTCCGCTGCCTGGATTGCCGACACAGTCTGTGAAGGTGCCTCCGCGCTAGAACATGTCAGTGGATGGATGTGGCAATATAATGAGCACGTACATCAATGGCAATGCGGATTCCCCTCTTGAGAGGTGCTTTGTCAGTCATTTCAGTGTGGAAAGTTGCGAATGTCTATTAGGAGGTAAGACCGGATAGGAGATAATTCAACTACCATCAATTGTACAAGAAGATAGGATGAATGCTGTGTGGTGGCGACAGCGGCAAAGATATGCGAAATCCCGTCTGTAAAGAGATCGACGCGACGCGAAAGGATGACGAAAGTTATCAAGCTCCACGAACCCCGCGGTTAGAAAGACCCTAACCCCTCCATCCCACTCTCTTTCCCGCACCCCACCTTTTGCAGCCAACACGAACATTAGCGTGGCGTGATAGGGTGCAGAAGCGGTAGAGGTCAAGGCTAGGGCGTGACGTTATGGTTCTCGGTCCACTTTGCCTTGACCGAGTCATCAGAAAGAAGCCTTCGACAGCTTGATTACCCCACAAACATTCCCGTAAGCTATCCAGCTATCCACACACCGGTCGGATACCACCGGCTCCAGTAGCTAGTTTGATTCTAGCTCCTGCATATTCGGACTGACTCTTCCTGTAAGGCGACCCATCGTTTAGTTCTACTGTGGTGCTTCGCCAGTCTTTTTTATGTGACGAGACCAAACCTGTCGCGTCCGGGGACCTTCGGACCTCACTCGTTTTTCTCCAACTGAGTCCTGGGAGTTTACCGTTGTCTCTTGCGACTTCGGCAATAGCTATCAGCGGCAAGGCGCACTTGCTAGTTGTTATAAAGTGTCTGCCTTAGCAGGCTCGAAAAAGCTAACCGCTAAAGGTACTCGCTATCCGACGTGCTGAGGCATGATAGAACCCCCACTTCAGAAAGCAGCATAGGCTCCCCGCATCATCGCCGAAGACATTCTTCAGTTCAGACAGCGTCATGCACCTTAACCCCTCCGCTAGCTCTTGGACCTGTGTGTCTCAGTATGACCCGCAAGTCCTTCGCTTCCATCAATCGCAGATCGCTTACAAGCCGACCCCTCTTACTTCCCTTCCACGGCTCGCCGAAGAACTCCGTGTCGGCCATCTCCTAGTCAAAGACGAGTCATATCGCCTTGGTCTCCCCTCGTTCAAGATACTCGGAGCCTCGTGGGCGGTCTGGCGCGCCGTTTGTGCCAAATTGGAATTGCCATATGAGTCCACCACAATGGCAGCTGCTGGCCGGGCGGCTAGAGCCTCAAATTTGAGGATCGTAACATGTACTGAGGGCAACTGGGGCGAGGCAGTCTCGAAGATGTCGTGGGAATTGACTATTCCGGTGAAGGTCTTCGTTCCCAGCTTCATGAACGAGGAGACACAAGCGAAGATGTTCGACTTGGGAGCTGAGGTATTGGTGTTGTCAGGAGACTATGACACATGCATTGCATTCGCCAAGGCTGATTCGGAGAAGACGGGATCCATTTTGATGTTGGATACCTCCTGGCCTAGGTATACCGAGATCCCGCAGGTTAGTCACCACGTGTTGGAAGATAGGGTTAGCTCATGCGATCTCAGTGGGTTACAGATGGTTACTCAACCATGCTCGCCGAAGTCGACCAGCAAGTTGAGAGCCTTGTTTCTAAGCCGGTTACCCATTCCATCGCTTCGGTTGGAGTTGGGTCGTGGGCACAGGCGGTGGTTGCCCACTACAAAGGGCACAGCGCGCGGGCATCTGTGATAACTGTAGAACCGGAAGCGGCGGGATCTCTCTATGCCAGCCTTGCCGCTGACGAGGTGGTGCCTATCAAAACAGGAGAGACCATCATGTGCGGCATGAACTGCGGCACTACCTCTGCAATCGCCTGGCCTTTTCTTCGGAATGGTGTCGATGCAAGCGTTCTTATTTCGGATCGAGAGGCCCATAAAGCGGTCGAGTATCTCAACATTGCTGGAGTGGACAGCGGTCCCTGTGGTGCTGCGCCGTTCGCAGCTCTCCGGAAGTTCCATAGGCTTGACCGTAGTGCGTTGAACCTTGGGAAGGATTCTGTCGTCGTCCTGTTCTCCACCGAGGGTCCAAGACGTTATCCTGTGCCTTCATCTTAGGCTCGGATTCGAATGCAGGCGTTCGATCTACTGCTCATAAACTTGTTTGCGCCAGGGCTTGCTTCCTGACACTCGTCTGCCATGGCAGTATGGGCCAGTTGTCTTGAGCTTCTCCCCGGCGAAGATCAACTAGCTCATCCGCTTCGAAGATGCCGTCACATGGTCTCTCCGTTGAATATGAACAGCGTACATGCCTTCAATTGATCGATTTTACTTGGCAGCCTTCTTGCCCTGCAACCTGGAAGGAGTTGGAGCTTTCCATGAGGGAGCTCCAGCAAGCGCATTGGGGTGAGATTAGATCTAATTGTCCATAAAAAAATAGCATCCATTCATTGCCTGCCATTGTAGCGGGTGCAAAGAGTGCAAAGGATCCAAATTTCGTGTTGAGATGCAGTTGTGTCGAGGCGCCGTCTCCGCCGTCCATTCGTCGCAGGGCCCCGGCGAAATGTTTAGCAGGACCCTCAGAAGCCACGATTCAACATCAGGCTGTCAGAGCTTATTCAGGCACATTGAACCAACCCCCCCGCCTCCACCACCCACATCCAGCGTCTTGATGCTGCACTGCTCCTCGACGGAGCTCCACAATCGCCAGCAATGCGGCTTTCAACTCTCCTGATTAGCGGCGCCGCCGCCCTCTGTGCATCCGTCTCCGCCTCCGCTCCCAATGCCACGCGCGACCAGTCCAGACAGATCCTCCTGAGCGAGTTCAAGCCGCCCCAGGTGTTCGAGAACACCAATCTCGTGCGCAATGTCAATCTCGAGAAGGGCTACCCGCGCGAGACTATCAATGTTGTCGTTAAGAACGTCGATAAGGAGCCGCAGACGTACTACTACCTGGCCTTTGACGCAACCGTGGTAGACCGCGTCGGTGGCCTCGAGGTGCGGAATAAGAAAAGCGAGATAGCGGAGCCGTATCAGATCGACTTTGGCAGCTTCAGTGAGACCGAGTGAGTTCGTTGGATGATGTTTTAGTGCTCTGCTGATTCCCGCAGTGCTGTCAACTTCTATCGCATCAGCATCGACCCTCCCCTCGCTCCCTCCGCCGACCTCACGCTGAGCATCTCCTACACCGTCCTCTCAGCCCTGACCCCCCTCCCCTCCGTCATCGAGCAAATGGACTCGCAGACCGTAACCTACAACACCTCCGCCTACGCGATCTCCGCCTACAAGACGCACAACCAGAAGACCAAGCTGCGCTTCCCATCCACCAACATCCCAGACTACACCACCCTCCCAAGCACCAGCTCCGACAACCCCTCAGACCCAACCCGGCAAGGCGCCTCCTTCACCTATGGCCCCTACGTTGACATCCCCGCCCTAACCACCGCCCCCATCTCCTTCCGCTACGAATTCACAAAGCCCCTCCTGCACGCCCCGAGCCTGCAGCGCGATATCGAGGTCAGCCACTGGGGCGGCAACGTCGCGTTCGAAGAGCACTACGCGCTGCACAACCGCGCCGCCGCGCTCAAGAACCATTTCTCCCGCGTCCAGTGGCAGATGACGCAGTACTCCAGTCCGCCCACCACAGCGCTCAAGGAGCTGCGCATTCCGTTGCGGGCGGGCAGCTCCGACCCGTATTATACGGATGATATTGGGAATGTGACCACGAGCCGCTGGCGCCCTAAGACCGGGTTGCTGGAGATGAAGCCCCGGTATCCGGTGTTTGGCGGGTGGAAGTATACGTTTAAGATGGGGTGGAATGCGGATGCGAGGATGTATCTCAAGAAAGCGGGTGCGGAGAGCTATCTCCTGCGCGTGCCCTTCCTTGAGGGCCCGAAGATGGCGGAGGGCGTGGAGTATGAGAAGGTGTCCGTGCGGGTTATTCTCCCCGAGGGCGCGATGTAAGTCCCCGATAACTACATGCCGTTGTGCAAAGCTAATTCGGCAGCAACATCGGCCTGAACACCACCGTCCCCATCGAGTCCAGCGAAATCTCCATCCACCGCACCTTCATGGACACCCTCGGCCGCCCCACCGTCATCATCCACGCAACCAACGTTGTCGACGAATGGCGCGACAAGGGCGATCTGCTCATTACCTATGACTACCCCTGGACGGCGGGGTATCGCAAGCCGCTCACGCTGGCGGCGGCGGTGTTTAGCCTGTTCGCTGCGGTGTGGGTGCTGGGCAAGGTGGACACGCGGATAGGCAAGAAGTAGAGAACGGGCCGCTGGCCTGTATGTGTGTGGAGGAGTTTTCATCATAGAACAAAAATGGGACAAGACCTGCGTATGCTAGCCTGGGATCTCTCGAAGGGGTTTGAGGAGTTGGTCTTTTTGCTTCGCGCGCATTTGTACACTAGCGGTCAACCCGTTGGCAATGGGTTACTCAATGGCTCTCGATTACGTGCTTCGAATCGTAGAGTGTCTCCTCCCGGCCAGGAGGCCCATGCAATTTGCCCCCATCCACCGACAGTAAATCCGCTTTCCAATACATCTACACCACTATTGTACAAACTTACCCCTTAAACCCAATCCCACTCCCCATGCCCCCAAACCTCAACCCCAGATTAACCGCCACCGCCGCCAGGAGCATGACGCAAAGCACACTCGGTCCCCACTTATCATGATACACAACCGCCCGCCTCTTGCGCGTCTTATCCACGCGCCAGAGGTACAGCGCAAGCGAGTACCCGATCGCAACAACGCCCACGACTGTAAACCCAATCGCGCTCGCCAGGCTCACCGCGTCGCCGAAGTTTATCAGTGCCGCCGCGATGCTGCCGAGGATGATGCTGAACTCGAGCCAGGCGAGGAAGGTGCGCTCCGTCGCGAGGGAGACTTTGGGCTCGATGCGCACGGGGACATGAATACCTGCAAGTAGCGCAGTTAGCAAAGCTCTCATCGCTCTGGGGAGGAGTAAGGGTCCAGGAGGTGCACTCACGTTTCCCCCGCGGCGCCTTAAACCGCTTCACCTCGCCCACGCGCTTCGACCCACCCACACGCTCCTCCTCCGGCGGCATCTCCGTCGCGCGCGGACGGGGCGCAACGAACAGAAGCCCATTCCAGATTGCATTCGCCGCCACACGAGCCGACCTCTTCGCGCGGGCCCGCGCATAGGGCCAACCACCCACCCGACGCGCCTCCTCGAAATCATCGTCCTCGGACTCAGAATCATAGATCGGGTAATCGTCGTCCGGCGCCAGAGCACGGGCCGCACCGACGCGCTCCTCAATATCAAGACTATTGCCCGCGGCGCCGTTGGCAAAGTCGCGGCGCTGCTGCGCGTCGTGTTCCTCAAGCGCGTCGCGGGCGGCGCGCAGGCGGCGAATGTTGACGTTATCGTCGTTGTCGTCATCCAGGGGCGCAGGAGGGAGCGTGAGCAAGCCCTCATCATCCGTATCCTCGTCGATATTTTCGCTTCCCGTGCTGATGTCGCCGGACTGGGTGGGGCGCTCGATGCCGAAGCGGTGGGAAACGGGCTTGCGGATGTCGACATCCATCTGCGGGGTCCAGAAGGGGAGGAGGTCTATGCGGGCAGGGTTGAGGACGGCGGTGCCGTGGATGAATTTGCTGAATTTGGGGACTGCTTCGACGAGGTGCGAGGCTGTGAGTTCGCGGATCCACTCCGGGGGTTGTTGGCCAGCTTGGGTTTGGAGCTTGACTTCGAGGACAGCGTAGGGGAAGCGTTCGACGTCTTCGGGGGGGAGTTGCGAAAATGGGAAGTCGATGCCGATGTCCATGCGGCGCCAGTTCTTGCCGGCACGTTGCCGCCCGTCGAGGTTGTCTTCGCGTATCATGGTGAGCTCCGTGTCGAGGGAGATGCGCACACGGGCGTCACCGGGGAGCTGGAAGGCGGTACGGTGGTAGAAGCTGCGGGTAACGGGGACAAGCTTGCGAGTAATGACGCGATACTGGATTTCGCGGGCCAGTTGTTCCAGGTCGGCAATCTCCTTTTCACTCTTCTTGCCGTCGCGGCGCATCCTCTCGAAGACCTGATCAACGGTCATTTGGCCCGAGAGGAAGGCGTTGACGTTCTTCTCCTTGATGGCGAAGCGCGCCTTGACCGACTTCTCCCCCGTCCAGTCTTCACGGTGAGTTTTGCGCTCCACGAAGATGGTCTCGGTGTTCATGCCGCCGTACCAACGCAGACGGATTGCTTCGGCGCCTTCGGTCTTCTTCAGACGACCGGTATAGAGCTCCCATGTGTCGACATTGTCGTAGTATATGGAAGAAATGGCGGTATCGGCCGCATCGAATTCTTTGCTTGCATTGAAAACCAGCACGGGGAGGTGCTGCACGACGTTAGCAGACGTTCATTACATATGTCCTCCCACGCACCTTGAGAATGATGAGCTTGACTTCGGTGATGTTGTCCGGGTGCACCCAATACTTCGTCGTCTGACGGACGAAGTTTTGCTGGCCCCCACCGGCGGAAGAATCACCCTTGATAGGATTTCCGCGGGTCCGGACGAGATCGTACAGCTTCGAGAGCTTCACAATGAACGCGTCGTAGTTGTCCTTGAAGAAGGGCTTAGCCCGCAACCGGGCAGCAAAGACGGGCTTAAGATGCCAGTCCGTTTGTTTCTGAGGCTGTTAGCAGGGTCTGGCCGCCGAAAGCGGGTGCAACGCACATCATGCTTCTTGATGATCTTTTGGAAGCCAGTGTAATTCAGCTGAGTGAACTTGGCCAGATCATGCACATCGGCAATGATGTCGCTCAAGTCCTCCTCAAGCAGGATGAAATCCTCCTCATCCGGCGCCTGTTGCCCCTCCTGAGCGGCGCGATCGGCCTTGGAGACTACCTCTGTGACCTCCTGCTCAGACGCGCGTATCCGCTTGACGATCTCCTGGCTCTTGACTTTCTGGAAGGTAAAGACCTTGTCCAGCTCGGCCTCGAGCAGCTTGACAAAGCGGCGTTCGTCGTCCTCGGTCCATGCCTTGCGCTTGGGTTTCGGGGTTTCGGACGTGGGTTGGGTCGCATAGTCGGTCTTGAGGGCGTCCTTCAAGGAATCATAGTCAATGTAGTGGAAGTACCAGTTCTGGATCAAGGAAGTCTTGAGCTGATGGCCGAACCTGCAAGTTGGGGCAATAATTAGCCCCGCGCCTCGCAACTCAAGAGAGGCTGGGAGGGTCGGAGGGAGCAAAACGATCGCGACTGACGTACCTCATGGTTAAGGACTGGAGCGTCTATAGGGACGATGCCAATTGATGGCAATTGAAGACTTTGGAGAAGATCGATGGAAAGAAAAGCTTGGAGGAGTCGAGGAGGAGGAGGTTCAATGCAATCCAGCCACTCTTCTTCTCTTGACGATCCGAGAGCTTACTTCTCCGCGTGCTCTTTGAAGGGGGATGGGGAGGGGGAGCTCCGAGTACGCCATGCAAAGCAATGCACGCCTTTCCCAGCCAGATGCCCCGCTCAGACGCGAACCTAGCAATGCGCCCCAATCAACATTGGCGAATGACGAGCAAAGCATCCACCACGTTTCTAGTCCCACTTGCCAGATGCATTTCGATTTTGGCGTTGATGGTCCATCATTATTTTCGCGACATATCACTTGAACTGATAACTCTCGCATTCTATCACATCGCTCCATGTCGCACAAAGCAGATACGCGAATCCTTCGCACGTGTAAAATTACTTCTTTGAGTGCCCCCATGGATTTCCTACCGCACCTCCCGTGCAGTATGTGGGCACCGCAAGATACCGTAGAGAGACCATCAATTCTGATAACCTCCCACCCACCCCGCCTCACATGGAATTCCCATCACCACACAAGCTTCGTCAAGGCGTCGCTGCATTTTAGCCCACCGCGAGGGTCCTCAGCAGCGTGCGAGACCGGACTGTGAAGTGCTAGCACTAGTGGGACTACGATGAGGACAAAGTCGGAGGCTGGACAGGAAGCCGGCATGAACCAGTGGCATTCATGAAATCGAACCTCCTTAAATGCCTTCCTTGCGGGTCACCCTTTCAGCTCTTTTTCAAAATCCCTCCATCGCTAGCTGCCGATGCTCGTTTGCCATCATCCTTATGCAGCTCCAGCCAAAACTACCAGCAACAGTATGAGAACCGGAAGACTTAGATGGTTGCTAGCCTCAGACCCATACATACATGCAGAAACGTGACCGTGCCGAAAGGAGGAATCAAAGCCACGCCGGAGGTACCGTCCCCAATAATGAGCCCAATTTTAAGCAAATCCATTCTAAGCCTTCGTCTCCTCCTCGTCCTCCTCGAGAGCCTGCCGCTTCTGCTCGACGCGGAGCTGTCTCCGCTCACGAGCAGCCTTGGTCTTGGCCCGCTTGGCGTCCATCTCGTCTTGCAGAACCTTCTCACGAGCCTTCTCGGCCTTGGCCTTGTGAATCTAATGACTGTAAGCCTCTCTGCCGTCGTATAACAAAGAATCCAACGTACGTGCTCGACAAGCGCGCGCTTGTGCTTGAAGGTGTTACCCTTGCTCAGGTGGTAGAGCTCATGGTAAAGGTGCTTGTCGATCTTTCCGCTCGCACGGTACTTGACGAGGAGACGGCGGAGGACACGGAGGCGGCGCATCCAGAGGACCTGGCTGTGCAAGAATAAGCAACAGTTCATACGTGCCGGACAGTGCCTTCTGTTGAGGTTCTATGTGAATCGGTTGCGGGGTCATCATACCTCGGCATACGAGCATCCTTGGTACCCTTCCGCTTGCCAAAGCCACGGTGACGACCGATGCGACGAGCAGCCGTCAAGGCACGAGCGCGAGCACGCGAGTGCATGGTGACCGGCTTGCGGATGATGAGGCCATCCTTGACGAGCTTGCGGATGGTCTGGCGGGAGTTGGCGTTTGAGATCTCGCTGACCTCATTAGGATCGAGCCAGATCTTGTTCTTGCCGCAGCCGACGACAGACGCCGCAAGGCGCTTCTGAGTGCGAAGGTTGACCCTGCACGAGAGGCAAAATCAGCAATCAGTCCAATGTGCGGGGATGCCAAAAACCCGGGGCATTCGTGGCTGTTCGGGAACGAAAAGAGTGTATGCTCCAGGTATATGGTATCCATAGCCGATAGCTGATAGTGGAACGGGGGGCTCACATTTTGCTGGATGGCCGTCTGTCGATGGAGTTGTCGTGGTGGTTTTGGTAAGTAGACGTTGGATCTGTGGGCTTAGCGAGGGGGTTTGCCAAGTCGCCAGTGCACGAGCCAAGTCGGCGTCGGGTCGACCTTTCGGACCAAAACCACGTTTGGTTGGCTGAAACGGTAAACCATCCAACGTCACTCAACGTCATGAAGGTACAAACCCATTTACTGCGGGTGATCGAGAGCGGCAGAGAAGGATAACGACATTAATTAGCATTGCAAGTCGTGGGTCAAATGGCACGTAAGTACATGTACATGGCATGCAGCTCCGATAAAATACTAGTCAATTCAACGTAGAGCATATGAATAACCCGTACGTTGCACAGATGCTGAGGCTTGAATGGGTAGCAGAATAGTAGGGACGGCCTTTGTGCGCTAATGGATAGAATTGGTATCTTTGCTACGTAGCTATTTGATCCATAGCATCTACCACTTTCCCTTTAGGGTATTATACAGTATAAAACCAAACCAAGGAGTGATGCCGTTCCCATGTCCCACCAAGAAGTCTGATGTCGGGATATTGTTAGCATCCAAAGTCAAAAGGCAGATGCAAGTTCTCGCAAAGACCTCTCGACCTCTTAACTCCAAGTGGCACAGCTTCCTGCACCAGGAAAGCCAGGGTCACCTACCTGAACCCACACTCAAATATCATCTGCTCAAGAAGCCACCAAAAACATTGCCGCTTCGTAGCGTCTCGGGAAGGGTCGGTCGGATACACTTCGAATCACGGGAAGAGGGTGAAAATCGCATCGCTGCGTCGTCGGGCAAGGAACGCGCGTCGAGGATGGGGCGACGGAGGGAACTAAATCGATTCGTAAAGTACATGAAGGCAATCGGTTTTCGAGCGAACGTTGAGACGAGTATCGCAGGTTCGGTGGCGAAGGATACGATCTGTTGGATCCGCTCGAGCCGTTCGATTAACTGCTTGCAATATCAATTTGACCCCCAGTGTGAAAGAGCAAAACCACCGGCACCGTCCGAACAACCGCCCGAGAAAAGGAATTGAGTATCTCCTCACTGCCGTTGAGGATGCGGACACCTATTCGCCACCGTTCCCATTTTTGTTTTATTAGCAAGTTGCAGTCGCAATCACCGGCCAGGGTCTTTTGGTTCCGGGCTAGGTCTTCCTTTTTGATCGTGGCGAGTACTTTAAAAAAGGCGAAGAGTTAGAATATGAAATCCCAACTGACTTCTTGCCGCGTGGGAAGTGCAGCCATTACTCAGCAGTATCAAACTCATCATGGACGGGAGCCGGTGAGTCAACGGGAACTGGTTATGCGTCAGCCACTTCCTCGGATATGTTCATCGACATAGGCGAACCCTTGCGGTCATCACCGTTGGTGCCGTTGTCACGCTCACGCTCATCCTCACGCTCATCTTTCATCTCGCGATCCCGATCACGCGGGTCGGGGCTCCGAGAGCGATCACGCTCCCGACGGTCGAAGTCGCGCTCGCGACGCTCGTCCTTCCGAGGCGAATAATCACGGCGACGGGGGGGTGACTGGCTACGGCCGCTACGACGAGGAGAGCGATCGCGCACGCGACGGTCGCGGCCTGATTCAAACCGCCAGGATGCTGAGGGCGGAGTGCGAGCCCACTACAGTATGATAAGCATACGTCATGGTGACGATTAGGCTGTAAATACCTCGATCTTGAGAAGATCATCGCGGCCGATGCGCTTGTTGTGCATCTCGTGGTACGCGTCATCAGCATCACGACGGCTCTCGTATTCCACAAATGCGAAGCTGCTGCAAAGTCAGTACGTGGGTGCTCCGTCGTAAAGTCGACCAATACTCACAGGCGACTGGAAGCCGAACGGGGGGCAGGAATGTCGCAGCGCACGAGGCGACCGTAGCTGAGTAGAACGTTAGCATCCAAAGCTTACCTAGCAAGACAGTTTCGTAGCCAATTGAATGAGATAAGTCCGCTACTGACAGCAGTCCGAGACGTTTATGGAGCAGGGGGACGCGTGTGAGGGAAGGCACCGGCCTAGAGGGGACGGGAGGAGAGGGCATCAACTTCGTAAAGGAAGTGATTTCGTAAGACCGCAGGAGCTGTCATCGTGTTCGAGGCAGTGAAGCCACCGCTATAGACGTACCGTTCGAACTCGTACGCGAGGTCGCGAGCACGCGTGCCGTGCCCGAAGCCCGTCACGTAGAGAGTTGTGCCACCGCGAGACATGGCGAGGATTGGGGGAGACGTGCGGGTGGGAGAAATTAGAAGAAGTGTAGATGCGCTCGTGAAACAGATGGTGATGATGGAACAAGCAGTGAAGGCCTGTTTTCAGGACTTTTTGGTTGGTTGAAGTGAGGTGTTTGGTTGCCAGGAGAGAAAGAGCAAGCAAAGCACCAGCACGCCGGAACTTGCTAGAAGTTTTGTGCCAAGACACCCAAACGCGCCAAGCCACGCCACCTTCTCTTTTGCTCTCTGTGGCTTGACACTCTGCTTATGTGTGGCTGATGCTATATGTTCTTTGAATCGGCTGTCGGATAATCATCGGTCCACTGAAAAGCTGAATCAGCAAGGCTTCTATCATTGGTCGAGACAAGCGCGGCTCTTCTTCTCTCTTGCCTCCCGTCGCTGCAAAGGTGTTAGCTCCGCCCAGTCATCCTGTCACTCCCCCAAGATTTCCTCCCCAAAGCCCCAAAGGTGCCGCGTTGAAAGGAACCTTTGCTTCACCCAAACAATCACCATATTTCGTCATTCTTCGCACACCCAACTCCACCTCCCACCACCCACAACCACCACCAACACCAACATCACCAGCACCTCCACTCGAAAATCCCACGTCCGCTTCCCAACTACACTCTTCTTGCGACCGCATTCTGCCCTCTCTCTCCCCCCGGCAACCTTCCACACGGCATTTATCGGCCCGTGCGCTCCTTCGCCGACGCTTTCGCCCTCTTTTCCCCCAAGTCATCGCCACTCTCCATCAACCATCACCCACGTTTGCGACAGCCTGCAACTGACAAACTCTACGCCTTCCTCGACATCTCACGATCGAACCTCTTCCGACATGCCGGTAGAAGTCGCGGTCAACACGCCTTTGGCGGAGGCTCTGCAGACCATCGTGCTTCCGAAGCTCGTTGACGTCGGCTGGAGCACCGGCATGCAAGATGACACGCTTTCCGAGTACATCATTTTGATGCTTGCCAACGGCAAGTCTCAAGAACAGATCGCCTCGGAACTGTCAAACGACTTGCTGGACCTTGGACCCAACGATCAAGGCGCTGTCGACTTTGCGCGCTGGTTGTTTGAACAGGTGGAGATCCTCAACGCTCAGATCAACGGCGGCACGTCTGCGCCGGTCGGAAATGGAGACGCGATGCAACAAACCGCGACGGAGCCCTACGCGTCCGTCGAGAACAATGACTCTGAGATGCGCGAAGCAGGTGACGGTCAAGGGCCGGGAGTGTGCGTATTCCCATTGAGTGTCGACTTCAAAGCTAACGTGTTTGTTAGTCCCACCGGTCCCAAGTTCATGCGCAACGGCAGTGCAAACCCCAAACTCAACAAGCGCATGGTTGGTCAACTGAACAAGAACATGGACCGCTCTGGGGACTCCGCGTTGCATCGGATACGCGGAGGAGGCGGCGTTGGCCGGATAAACTCGCATGCTTCGCGCGATCCCCCCAAGGGGCCTCGGAGTCAGCAGATCCAGCGCGGTATCGCTGCAGGAAACGGCCGGGGCATTCCACCTATGCAGCAACAGATGCCCATGGGTCCGATGGGAGGGCCTGCTTCGCCCTACCCGGTCGTCATGGGAGCTCAGCAGATGCAACAGATGATGGCCATGTTTGAAGAGCAAGCTCGCATGATGGCACAGTTGACCGGTACGGGCATGGTACCTCCTTTCCCACAGCAAGGCATGCCGCCCCAAGGTCAGCCTCAAGGCCGGTCCATGTTCGATCGCGTGGAGAACAGGCCACATCGGGGGCGCGGCGACCGGTTCCAGGATCGGGGACGGCAGCAGCACCCCCATGGTCAACAACAGAAGTCTCACAAGGAGGATGTTGCTATGGGTGAAGACGCTCCGATGAAGTCGCCTGTCGACGGCGAAGGTGGTGAAGGGAAGGACCCGTCTATGACGCTCTGCCACTTCAACCTGGCTTGCACGAAGCCTGACTGCCCCTTCGCCCATCAGTCTCCCGCAGCGCGGCCGGGTGTCACTATCGACATGAGCGACGAGTGCTCGTACGGCGTCGCTTGCACCAACCCCAAGTGTGTCGGTCGCCATCCCTCACCAGGCAAGAAGATTGCGCATCAGTCCCAGATGGACTGCAAGTTCGGCTCCTACTGCACCAAATTCCCGAACTGCCCCTTCCGTCATGTTCGCGAGTGCCGGAACGGAGCCGACTGCACTACCGAAGGATGCACGTTCTTCCACAACCCGACGAAGTGCAAGTTCAACCCCTGTCTCAACCCGCAGTGCCCGTTCAAGCATGCCGATGGGCAGAAGCGTGGAGCGTTCGACGACAAGGTGTGGAAGGCGGAGGATGACAAGAAGGAGCACGTGAGCGAGCGCAAGTTTGTGGATGACGAGGGAGGCGAGGAGGAACTCATAATTCCCGGCACGCAGAACGTCGAGGTTGAGACGCAGATTATCACTTAATTTGGATGATGCACGGCTGAATGGTCATGATGGGGGTGGACTGGGGATGGGGGTTGCTTTTCACGGATGCTCTTTATGGGATGCATGGCCTTTGATCAATGGGGAGACTGGCTCTGGTTGCTTCTTTTTACTGTACTACCATGTCGAGCTCTCTATCAGGCGTAACGGAATTGCAGGCCGCCAGTCAAGGCCGCTGGTGTCTTTGTCGGGAAAAGAGGATCTGGTTTGTGACTAGGAGTTGAGTGCTGAACTTTGGTATGCTTAGGTCTTTTGCTTGCGAGAGAGGGTCGGCAAAGCTGTCTGGTATGAAGACCGGACGGCAAGAATGACAAAAGTTCGTTGCCCTCGGCGATAGACCTGTGCTAAAAGTCCAAGTGCAAACTTTGCGAGCTTCCTTGATTTCTCCTCTGCCATCTTTATCGCGTGCTTCACCTCTTGATTTCCCAACCCTGCGTTGTTCCACATCTCGTTTTCCCACTTCCCTGCAACGCGCCTCTCTCGGCTACACCAAACCTCCGAAGCCGACTACACCAAATTCCACCGCGCCGCAACATCGCGCACCAGCGCGGTGCCTGCACCGCCAATGCCTCCCCTCCTCTCCCCCCTCCCGCGCGTAGCCCCGCGCGCCCTCCGCCTCTGTCTCGGACGCCGGTATCTCAGCGCCAGCGCCCCCGGCGGCGACTTCGCGGTCATCGGCGGCGGCATCACCGGGCTCAGCACCGCGTGGTTCCTGTATCAGCGCAGCCAGACCACGGACCAAAAGAAGCATCGGACTAAGATTACGCTCTTTGAGGCTGCGGACCGGACGGGCGGGTGGATTCAGTCTAAACATGTGGATGTTCCTGGGGGTAGGGTGCTGTTTGAGACGGGGGCGCGGACGTTGAGGCCGACGCCGCCGGGGGGGCGTGCGGTTGCGACACTGGTGAGTCTGCCTGCCGGACAATTGGATCTTTCGTCTGATTTTCGTAGATCGAGGAGCTGGGCCTGAAGGATGATCTCATCTTCGGCAGCAAGGACTCGCCCGCTGCGATCCGGCGCTGGCTCTACAATGGCAAGCTCGTGGAGCTGCCGCACCCGAAACTCGGCCTGCTCGACCTGGGTATGAAGCTCTTCACACAGCCTGCGCTCAAGGGCATCATCTCCGGCGTATTCAGCGAGCCCCAAGTCTCGCCCCGGCCGGACAATGTGACCGACGAGTCGGTAGGCAGCTTCGTCACGCGCCGCATGAACAAGGCGATTGCGAATAACCTCACGAGTGCGGTATTCCACGGCATCTACGCGGGGGATATCTGGCAGCTGAGTGCGCGGAGCTTGTTGCCTAGCTTGTGGCATGGGGAGAAGGAATATGGGAGCTTGGTGCTAGGGAGCCCGGCTATTCGCACGTTGTGGGAGGAGAAGGATGAGGCGCTGCAGAAGCGCTTGTTTGAGACGGATGCGCCGGCTGATCTGGTGCTGAGGCATAATATGGCGAGTTCGAGTGTGTTTACGCTAAGGGGGGGCTTGGAGCAGCTTTCTAGGCGGCTGGAGGAGAAGTTGCTGCAGAAGGGGGTTACGATTCGCAAGGGTACGCCGGTTACGAAGTTGGAGCCTTCGGAGGACAAGTTGCGCGTGAAGGTATTCAGCTCGCTCTCTCTTTTTCGTACGGCCAAGGCTAACGACAGAAGGTCTTTACCAAAGACAGCGCTGAGCCCCAAACCTTCACCAACGTCATAGCAACCTGCCCCGCCAAAACCCTCTCCTCCATGCTCACCGCCCCCTCCGGCACCCCGCTCGTCCCCCTCCTCTCCACCATCCCGGCCGTCACCGTCAACGTCATCAACCTCTGGTACCCGGATCCTCACCTGCTCCCCATCCGCGGCTTCGGCAGTCTGATTCCTCAAACCACGCCTCTGGAGGATAATCCCTGCTGGGCGCTCGGCATAGTGTACGATTCTGAAATCGTCCAAGGCCAGGACAGCGTGCCGGGCACGAAGCTCACGGTTATGTTGGGGGGCCATTGGTGGGATGGGTGGAGCGAGATTCCCGGGGAAGAGCAGAGCATTCGTTTTGCGAAGGAGACGGTGGCGCGGCAGTTGGGGATTACGGCTGAGCCCGCTGCGGTCAACTTCAGTTCTCAGAAGGAGTGTATCCCGCAGTACACGGTGGGCCACACGGCGCGGATGGCGCAGGCGCATCATGGGTTGAAGAGGACGTTTGGGGATGGGTTGAGTGTAGCGGGGAGCTCGTACACGGGGGTTGGGGTGAATGATTGCATTAAGGCGGCGTACAACAATGTTGTGTGGAATATGGCTACGGGGTTGGAGCCGTTTACTGTGAAGGCGAAGTACAGGAGTATCAACATGCCGAACCCCTGGGAATAGGGGTACAGGCGATGCTGGCTGTACATAGGAGAGGAGATAAGTAGGCTGTGGTAGAGCAGCTTCAACCAAATGCAAAAATAGATGATTACGATAGTGTCTAGACGCTGTGCGCTGTGCTTTTCCCCTCGACATGCGATGCGCCATGCTCGCCAACTCCCAATGTAGTGAAGTGACCCATGAATACCAAATGCTGTCCAACTCATGCATCATGCATCAAACAAAAACCGGCTCCAGCCTAACCCCCCCAAAACTCCACCCCCCAACATAAACCCCCTCCTCAAACCTCCGGCTAACCACAATCCCCAACGCCCCATCAAGCCCAACCTGCACCTCCTCATCCCCCTCAATCTCAACCCAGCTCCTACCCTTCTTCTCCTCCCACCTCTCAGTACCAACCCTCACCCTCACCGCATCAGGCTGTAACAGCACAGGCCCAATATCAGGACTAATCCGCACATCCACAAACCTGCGCAGGAAAGCAACCGTATCCGACGGCTTCCCAGCGCTGAAAACAACATCGACGGGGGGCGTGTGTTCGGTGTCGAAAAAACACACTATGAACCGAACGCGGTATCGCCCCTGCGGCACGCGTGTCCGCAACATCCGGAGGCAGACGACATCCGCCCGCACACACGTCGCAACACGGGCTTCCTCCCTCCTCCCATCCCGATCCAGGTCCTGCGCTACGGGGAGCACTGCCCTCGCCACGCCCGTCGTATCAACCGCCAACCCAGGGACACCACTAGGACTCGTCGAGCGCAGCGCCGCGAGCGCAGGAACCTGCTCTGGACTAATCCCTTGCGCGCGCAGTCCCAGCGCAAACCCCGTCTTGAAGTCCAAATCATGCCACTCGAACGCGCCGGCACTAACATCCGCGCCCGCCATGCCGATCTTAAAGTCCTCAGCGCGGACCTCGAACTTCGGCGGCAGAGCACTGAGCTGCACCAACAACTCCCCAAGCCTCTTCGCATGTCTGAGTTGCCTAGGGTCGCCCATATACTGCTCCGTCAAGCTCGCCATCTCATCTTCCTTCATCCACTGCTCGAGGCTGACATCCGCCAGCCCCGTGTCCACGTCGAAGCGGTAGTACTTGGTCGGTGAGTCGTAGTACATGCGCTGCATTTCGTTGTCCACGCGCGCGGTGCCCGTAGCCATGCTCGCGAGCGCCGAGGCGAGACTGATATCCTGCCCCAGGCCGAAGGGCAGCCAGGCGGCGTGTTTTTGCACGCTGGGGATAGTTTGCAGCCCAGTGCCGACGGACACAATGACGCCTATGTTACGGCCTTCCCAGATGGATTTCGCGGCGTAGGCGACTTCGGCGCTCGGGTTGTTGAACCCCATGCCGCCGTCCAGGTAGGTCATTTTCGGGGTCCCGAAGGTGATTTCCTCGAAGAAGGTAGGTGCGGCGGATGTTGCCCGCAGCGCTTGCCAGATGCACGTGGTGCGGTCGTTGGGGTCGTAAGTAGACAAGATGCGGGGCAGGCCGAGCGCGTTCTTGAGCACGGAGACGACGAGCGTGCGGCAGCCGCGGCGGTTGGGGCGGCGGTGGACACAGGCCCCGGAGTGGTATTTCCAGGTTGAAGCGCGGTGGGGCTTGTGCGCGGTGTCGGTGGATTTGACGGTGGCGGTGGAGTGTTCGAGGGAGGATTCGGCGGTGGTGGTTGCGGCGGTGGCGGTTCGGGATCGGATCACGGTGGGGGATTCGTTGAGGTGGTCGACCCAGATGCTATCCTTCGTATCGGCCAGCGGGTCGATTTCCTCGAACAGACTGTCGTCCCACATGGTTGTGTCTTCGTCGTGGCCGAGTTCTTTCAGGGCGTCTTTGATTGCTTTTTCGAGGACGGCGCCCGAGAAACGGGTTGAGCCGGTGGGGAGCTTCATGCCTCCCACGGTGATGGAGCGGTCGCGCTTGAAGATTTGCTCGGCTAGTTTGGTGTAGATTTCGATGCATTTCCGAACGTCTAGCTGGAGGCGTCCGAGGAGCACGGCGATGATACCGCCGGTGCTGGTGCCGCCTATCAGGTCGAAGTAGTCGCATGGCTTGGGACGTGTCTGGTCGTCACGCTTTCGGATCCCGAGACGCTTTTCTTCTCGGGCTATGTTCTCCATCAGGTCGTCGAGCACCATTAAGCTGGCTAGTCCGCGCACCCCGCCTCCATCGAGAGTGAGGAGCCGGAGAGGGGCGTGGGGGTTCATTTCGTGGTTTGTGTGGTTCATCTTGGCCTCTTGATCCTGGTATCCAGGAGGATTCGGATGAGCCTATATGGATTTGATGTATAATTTAGGGGTGCCGCAAACTTATAGCAGTTGGCGAGAGTGGGGTCCAAGACTGGAAGCGACAGTATCCAGCTCTTTTCAGCCCTTGAAAGTGAGTCACGCCCTTGTTCAGAGAGGAATAACAGAAGCGTGTCATTCGCGAAAGCGAGACGATGTCTGACGGACGGATGTTCTTTTAAACGTGCGCTTGGACTCGCGCCCCAGGCCACTTGTCCCAGGTCGGTGAGGTGCTGCGCGCTTAGGGGAATTATGAGTGGGCAGTTTACACTTCGCTGCCCCCAGACAGGTGCATTTGCATCGTTTTACCGCGAATGAGATGTCGTAGATCATGCAACATGTTCTCCCCCCTTCGTTGTATTGTACGAAACGGTCCGTTTCATGGCCACGCTTGTTCCAAAATTGGACGGAGGATATGCGGGTGTGGAGGGGTGTGGAGGCGCAGACACCCCAGCTGACACGGCGATCAAAGGAGTCGATCTGCTTCGATTGTCAGCAATTCCCCGTGGAGTCAGACTGATAATGCGGGGAATTAAGGGCTAAGCAACGAGGCTCATGAGCCTTCCGGCTTGACGTGCAGGCAAATCGGCTTGCGGGACCTTGGATCTATCCGCAATGTACCCTATGGCAGGGGTAAGTAAGGTTAGTACGGCGCTAACGTTCTTATCTCGGTTTAATCTTACAGGCCGTCTAGCCAATGTCAGCGTGATAGTATATCAGTACGACGCCAATACAGGCGTAAATGCTTTCTGCCGTCGTGTGACTTTTGGCTCCCACCATTCAGTGTCAACGCCGAAGGCGGTAACTTGATATCAGATTAATACGAGATAAAAACGTTTAGCGTCGTACTAGCCTTACATACCCCGGCCATAGGATAGCGTGGCCGGGAAAGTGTCCGTTGACTTCAAGGTGTTCATCGCGATGCATTTTTAGTCCTAAGTCCTAACCCCGATACTGTAATGGTGTTGGAAAATCCACTTCTTGGTTGTGGCTTTTGGGCGATGATATCATACACTACTCTTACGGTCTTCGTATGTCTTCTGAGCATCTGATCAGTGTCTGGACGACCGGTCTTAAAATTTGGAACAGTGGAGAAATCTGACATGAGAGAAGCGATCGTGGTGAAGAACCCTCCATCGCGATCCCTGTCTACGTGATTTTGCAATAACATCATCATGGAGAATCGAGCAGCTCAGCAGTAGTCCAGAGCTTTAGAAGACGGATTAGATAAGTGAATGAAGGCATGTATCAACTTGAATTGATGGAGGTGGTGGTCGCTAGGTACGAGTATCTCGTCACAGTCACGTGGCGACGATGTACCTGCGGTGGTAGGGTGTACAACCTCATCTCCTCCCTCCATCAAAGCTATATGCTCACACCGGACCTGCAATGCGATAAGGTTGGTCATATAAACTTGTGCATCTCTTGAAACCCCCACTCTCAGCCTTCTCTCGAGTGTAATGGTGCAGAACATCCAGAGATCTGAGACATTCTCGCGCTGTTGTCCGTAGCCTTCTGCCTCCGCATCGTCCGAAATCCGGCACCAGTCTATTTTCGAACTCCAAAATCCAAGTTGCCTAGGCATGCTTTACCCGGCTCCTCTGGGGCACGCCGTGGCGTCAACGACCGCAAAGGCCGGATAGGTTCTTTATGCGATCATGCAAGGACCCAGCCGCAGCGGTGAAGCTTTACTGGTGGCGCCCAGGTAACTGGGGAAGTCGTATTGCCAGAATAGTGGCGTATCTCCTCCATCCTCCAGTATTCTCGCCACTTCACAAGACGCCACTAGGCTCTTGAGTTTGCGCCGACTGACAGCCTGAAGTCCCAGCCTTGCGCTTCTCCAGCCATGGGCGGTTTCGATAGGAGGAGCTCGCCCGCTCCGCAGCACCGCAGCACTGCGCAGCGCTACTGCATATGCTCAAACATCGGCTGGACGGTCCAGCGAACAAGTTGTCCGCCGCTGTGCGTGGCGTCCGTCTTGCTGGCCAGCTCTGGTTTCACTCTTTCACTCCCTTCCGCCCCGGTTTCGCTGCGAATCTTCTGACAGAGGGTCTACGGTACTTCACGGCCTCCGGCGTCCTCGAGGCATTTTCCTGGTTTGGCCTCGACATTGGTCGATTCAGTCGACTGTGGCCTCTGGGTGCCAGCCTCGTTCCGTTTCCACTACCCCCGCCTCACGCTTGAGCAGGGTATCTTGGAAGCAGTCTTCAGCCCTTGACTCTCCCTCTGTTGTTCCGCGCGCCTTGTTTCGTCGGATACATTTTTCATTGCACTTCCTCATCTTGCGGTACCAACTCACAATTGGTGGCTCTCTGAACAAGACTCGCAAACCGGCGAAATGGCAGTGCAAGTCGTGGCCGAGCTGTGGCGTGAGCTTCTCGGACGCCGTGACTGCGAGGCGCTTCTTCGGGAGATCTTTGCTGCCTTCGAGAAGCCCTCATTGCCGGCCGATGTTGATGGATATCAGCCAGCACGACGACTCTTGGTTCGCCTTCGGATAATCTTCGACTTGCAGCGTGTGCAGCTGCAGAACTGCTCGGCGCCGCCTTGGAATGAGAAGCTGGACGCCTATCTCATCTCGCCTGAGCTGCACTTCGACTTCATCCAACGCATCGTTCAAATTGGATTTGATGTCGCCTTCAAGCCTGGGTTTGTCTCTGAATATACATTGCATCGCCGACTTGTGTCTCAAACGCTGGTGTCCGCCATCCGGGCATATCTCCTTCGCCAGGGAGTTCTGACTAACGCGCAAATCGAGGACCTCAGGCGGCAGTTGCGCGAGCTGGTAGAGAAATGGGACTATCAGGTTTCGCAATGCAGCCTCACCGATGGGGAACGCTTCGTCCTGCAAACGATACTTCCGGAGACGTTACGATCGATCAACAGCGCGCAACACGGTGGCCCTCTGAGAAACCTAGCTTGCGGGCTGTTTAAGCTCCCAGAGCTCTCCACCGGACTCTATCCCTTCACCATAACCTACGCTCGCAACCACAACGACAAACCCGAAAACGCTCTGCGGGCCATATCGGCGGAACTGGATCGTAGCTACTGGCTGCAGGCCTACTGGACACTTTATGATGTGACTTGGGCGGTGCGAGCGGCTGTCGTGAAGGGCTTGGTCGATGGCGCTGAGCCTTCTCTCGAATCACAGGCGACCATGACACGGGTACTGTCGGCAATATTCGATGAGATTCAGGGCGGGTCGACCCGCCGCTTAGCAGCCACGAGCACGCTTTTGGACCCCGTGTCGTCTGCCTATGGGACTTCGAAGACGTCCCTTTACCATCTCATGCTCGACCAGACTACCGAAGTATCGCCACGCCAAGTTGATGCCGAGCTAAGGGCGTTCAAGGAGTTCTTGCAACCGCGGCACGCTCCGCCCGCATCAGCCCCGAAGATTGATGACGACCTTGCAGCGACCCGGCTCCGAGTGTTGAAATCAATTCAAGACTGGTGCCCCCCTGCCCAAGCGAAGCCTTTTCCGGACGATATTGATCAAAAGAGAAAGAGTGTCGAATCACTAGGTCCGCTGTTTGTCCCGGTCTACGCTGTAAACTGCAACAAGATGCATCCGCTCTCGAAGTTCGTGCTTGAGTCGACCTTGAGGTCCACTGATAGAACGAGATTTCAGGTATTCCTGCCCTTCATCCGCTAGCGCGGGAAAGTGCTATTTACTGATGGTTCCAGATGCATGGATTGAGCCCGGAGCCGTTTGAAATCATTGGCGACGTCAACTGTCCGAAATGCGACTCCCCAAGCCCAATGTCAATGGCAAGATGCATCCAACCCTTCACAGAAATCGCCGACGTCCTTCAATTATTGCCAGCTACGCCGCTACCAGCTATGCCGCTGCCTGCTATGCCCCTCCCCATCCCACCTCAGGACGCCGAACCTCGGAAAACTACGCCCGTCTTTCCGAGCCCATTCATTGAGCATTCTAATCCTGCGCCCGAAGCTGTCGTGAGGAGCAATACACTACCACGTCAGACGCCCCGAGTTCTCATACCCGGAGTTCAGGGTACCACGCCGCCCCTCTCGCCAGAAGTGGTTTCTGTCCCTGCCGTGGTTCCCCCCCGGCCGATAGGTGTCACCGGTTCTCAGCGTCGCTCAGTGGCCTTCACAGCAATTCCGGAGGAGTCCCAGGCGCCCGAGGTTGTGCCGAGGCCGGGCAGATACCATAGCAACGGCTCGAGCAATTCTTCCCAACCGCGGTCGCCTAGAAGCGACGCATCGGATGGTTCCCACTCTCGTTCTTTGAGTCAGGCTACCGACACTGACGACTCCTCGTCTAAGAAGGGACGGTTCAGCGGCTTCTTTCCGACGAAAGGTCTCTGGGGTGGCGGGGCACAGAGGGAGCAGAAACAGGCCCTGCCTGATTCACTAGCGTATTGCTTCTCAAGCACCGGCAAGACTCTGCTCCTATGGCTGAAAAAGGACTGCGGGCATATCTTCAAGATCGACACGCCCTTCACGCACGGAACGCGTCTCTCCCTCTTAAACGGCCGCGAGACCCACGTTGCCGGCGGGAATGTCAAGTACGTCGCAGCAGGTGAGAAACACATCGCCGTCCTCGCCGACTACAGCCGCGAAGTAAG
>ML996691.1:405426-424073 GCA_010356995.1 Trichodelitschia bisporula | reverse complement strand
CCTCCCCCGCTAACCCTCCCCCCTAGGGCCAAAAACTCTACCTCTTCGACAGCAACTCCATCCGCCACGAAGCCCCCTCCGCAACTCTCCTCTCCAAATCCGGCGTCCTCTGCACCGGTCTCGCCCTCTCCCCAGACGGGACCCTCATCGCGCTCGGCTGGGGCCCCACAATCCAAATCTACCGCTTCGCAGACGGGGCCCTAACCCTCCTCACCGCGCTCCCGATCCACGAATCGCACTCGGGAACCGTGGTCCGCTACCAAGTCCTCAATTTCTCGTCCGATTCGCGGCGGCTCCTGGTTGCCACGCAGGAGATCCACGATACGCATAAACACGCCGTATATCTCCGCATCTGGGGCTGTGAAGACAGCGAAATACGGCGCAGGACGGCGCCGAATGCATTCAGCGTCACGGTAGGATACGGTGACGACACCGGCGTAACGAACGTGTTCTACGACGCGAACAGCGCGAAAGCCCTCCTCACAGCCAATATCTCAAAGCCGTATTACGCGTTCCATTCCCTGAACGGGCAGAGGGCTGTGCTCGAAGGTTTAAGCGCTAAGAACGTAGACGTTGCGGCGCAAGGCCCGAGCGGCTCGTTCTATGCGCTGAAGAACGGGCGCGCGAATAAGATTTACCGACTTGATGGGCGGAGTGGGGAGTGTGTGCTTGCTGTGGATTTGAGCTCTGAGATGAAGGGGAGTAAGGAGGGAGTTTGTCTTGGGATGCCGGAGGATGATTTGTTGCTTGTTGTGTGGAGGAGGGGGGCGAAGCTTATGTTGAAGAAGGTGGGGCTTACGGGGCCGAAGCCGAAGATTGATACGGTGGATTTGAGGGTTGTGTATGATGCGTGTTTGGCGACGACTAGTTTATCGGGTGAGGTGGAAAGGGACTGATTAGGGAACGGTTGAGTGGATTTCGGCTTACAGGACGGGGAACGGGAATGGGAGTGGGCTTCGGTTTCATAGTCGAGTACGAGGATGGGATTCGTGACGATGACATGTTTGATACTCCGCAGGGTGGTTGGGCGATTCCATGGGTTAGAGATCTAGATTTAATGGGGCTCTCTACATACCTTGAATCTTGAACCTTAAATCTCGCATTTTACATCGCGTCCTGAATTACCAGATTACATATATCCAGCCCTATCACCTCGTACCAACGCCAAGCCACATCCAACGTTCCCACCCCGGGAATCGGTCTAGAACTACTTAATCCACACGCCCAGCCACTCAACCACAGCCTTGCTATTCCTCACTGTCAACCCCCGATCCGGCAACCTCAACTGCCCCCTCCGATGCTTCGTATCACAAAACCCGCACAGCGGCCGATTCGCCCCCGAAATAACCATAGTCGGCGCGAGGCCATGCAGTTTCGTCGCATTGCGTTGCCAATTCGCAGGATTAAGCCCATTCCGTCCAAGGAAGTACATCGTACTCAGGGCGAAGAAAAGCACCAGCTACGCCACCCATCAGCTTCCCACCTTCGAAAAGAGAAAGACCAACTCACGCTAATGTAGTCGGCCACAAACGTCTTCGTATCAAACGGCGGCACGAAGGTCTTCCACCCGTTGAAGAGCGCAAGGATGGAGGTTGCGACTAAACCGTATGTCGCGCGCATCCACTGCCCGCTGCTCTTGTACGGGTACTCCGGCGCGCCGCGCTTGAAGCCCCCTTTCCGCGCTTCGGGGTCGTCGCTCCGCCCGGCTGCGGCGTTGATGGCTCGATAGAAGACGAGGTAGGAGGCGTTATTCACCGCGTACACGATGAGCATGGAAATCGTGCTGTTCGTCGCCATCTTGTCCAGGTTCTGTCACCCAAGGGTCAGCATAAACGAGGAAGGACCCCCGGAGGGAAGGGATGCGTACATCAGCCGCTTTCGAGCTCACGGCGGTAAAGGCTAGAAATCCGAACACCCAGCTCACAAACACGGCCCCGTACGGCACGCCATGGTAAGTCCGCTCGAGGCGCGCCCGCACCGCCTGGACGGGGGTCCAGCGGGGCCAGGCATCGTGCGTGCTGGCGAGGGCATGCAAGCTCCGGCTCGCACAATATATATTATTGATCCCGGTGCTGGTACTCGAGAACGCAAAGAAGCCATTAAAGAACCCGGGCCAGAAACGGAGATGGTTACGGATGGCGCTGAGGATGAACACACTGCCCTGGCCGCCGCTGAGACCAGAACGCGCTGCCCTGAGTAGGTTTGGATCGTCGGCAGGGACGTTCAGACCCACCGTGAAGATGGCGAGAGTGTACAGGAGCATGACGCGCAGAGAGATCTTGCGCGAGGCGACCTTGATGGTTTCGCTGTTTTTGAGGTCTTTGTTTTCGGCGGCGGAGATGGCGATTACTTCGAAGCCCATCATGCTGAAGAAGATGAGTGTCATGCCGCTCCAGGTCCCGGCGAAGGTGCCTAGCGAGCCCTCGTAAACGAGGGGGTCGGAAGATTTGTTCACGCCGTCGCGTACAGTGTAGTTCTTCGAGGCGAAGCTGTAGGGCGAGTCGTAGGTCCAGAAGCGAGAAGTATGGAATCTGATGATCAGGTTGTGTTGCTATCCACAGTTAGGGGGAACGAACCTCTTCTGCGCGTTGAGGATGGTGTTGAACATAATCAACCCGACGAGGAACATAATCTTCAGACACCCGCACACATACTCAAACCGGCCATACCACCTCACAGGAAGCAAGTTCACGGCCCCCATAATGATCAAAAAGATCCCCACCCATACTGCCGAGCTCGTCGCATGCGTGGACCACCCCACCGGGCCATGCGGCCACCCCACCTCATCCAGATACTCCTTCGCGACCTGGAACTGGAACACGCTGGCAATGGCCTGCAACTGCGATGCCAGCGCAATCACATACGAGAACCACATGAGCCACGCGCACGCGAAACCAATGCTCTCGTCCAGAAACCGCCGCGGGAACTCGAACAGCGGCCCGCGGACCGGAAAGAGCGCCGTCATTTCGCCCACGGTTGCCATCGTCGTCCACAGCACCGTCCCAATCAGGATGTAGGCTATGACCGCGAGCCCAGGGCCGGCGAGAACGATGATCTTGCCGCCGCCGAAGAAGAGGCCCCTAGGGTGCGTCAGCAACTTCGGGATGCGGATGGGGATGCGGGAACTGACAGTCCAAGGACGGTGGAGAAGGCTAACTAGGCTGGATGAGTATTACTGAGTTCAGAGGGCTTCTGGCAAACTCACCATGTTCACATGGCGCTCCTTTAATTCCTCCCTGCGAAGCCATTAGGTCGTGATGCGCGCGCGACGGCCTACGAACCTCAGATTCGTCTCGTGCGTCGCATCGTCGCTCCCCGTAGTCATGATGGACTCTGGTCTCAGACTCTCGGGGCGGTCAGAGCTGCCGCTATTGCGGCGAACGGTAGGGACCTTGCTCATGGTTGCTGTGTTCCCTCTAACAAATTCGTGAAGACTTGGATAAGCGTTCGACAGAAGAGCAGAACAAGTGCAACGTCGAAAACCACCAGCTCAAAACGAAAACATGCACCTCGGGAACACAACGCGCAGTTAAGCCCGCCCACACGTGGCCAACGCCCCCCCACCCACGCGTTACCATGCAGACCGGCGTGGAGGGCATCGCCCGGAGCCTTTCTCGTCCCAATCTGCGGCTCCCAAACGAAGCATCTCCCCCGCTCCCAGAACCGCCATTAGGATCAAGGTTTGCCGGCGGGCGGACGGGCGGGGGCAGGCGGTGCAACGATACGATAGCAACGCACAGCAGCGAGGCTGAAGTGCGCCTGCAGGTGGCGTGCAGCCTCGGCGCGGCCCAGCGCAGGTGGGCGAGTGAAACCTGGCCACGAGGCGGCGAGGCAGTTCTGCTTCTTCGCTTCTGCGTTCTCGCATCTGGCCACATGTGGGGGGTGGTACAGATGCGGCTGTTAGCCGCTGCTGATACGGAGTACTCTATGGTATGTTGTTGATCGTCGGCTAAGTTTCGCCGGCTTGAGTGTCAGACAGTGCGGTCGGGACGCACTGCTCGGCCTTAGCGTGCGATATTCGGAGGCTGGTCGTCCGATTTCCGTATCGAGGAGTTGCTGTGTTTTGCGCCACATGTCGTTGCCATCTGTATTGTTCAATGCTGCGGCGCTAGATGTGGAAATGAAGCAGCGGCATGAGAAGCCTTACACTCAGACCGCGGTGACCGCACCGAAAAGCCTGGAATCCCAAATCTCCGCCCCTCAATCGGCTTGATTCGCCCACTGAATCGGAATAGACATGATGCATCTGCATGATAGGCTATATTAACATGCACATCGTCCACAAAAGGAAACGTGTAGCGCGACGGCGGTGTTTACCGTCTTTCCTCAACGACGCAAGGCTGCGCTAGTGTCCTTTGGGCTAGCCTATGTATTGGATGGAGCCGGGCTGCATGCACAGCCGCACCGACTTCTCCTTGATCGCGTGAGTGGATGGAGGCTCTGCGATGCAGCTCGATGGCCGTCGAGATGAAGAGTAATAAACTATGAGGCCAATAGAAGCCCTCTAGGAGATATGTACACGGTTTAATAATGGAAGCGCAGGCTTGATACGTGCAGATGGTTACGCTCGTACTGCGTGAAGTGAAGAGTTCATGAAGAAGAAAAGAAGAGAGTCAAAAGACGCTCGAGACTAAAATACTCCGATGATGCCAAGTATCAGAGCACATTATATCATGTTTCCATAGACGTGAGGCAGGAGCATTAATATGGGAGTAAGGAGCATCTTACTCTGAGGAAGGAACATGATATAATGTGCGCATGATAGGAGGCAGGAGCATAGGAGGATACTTACGTTTGCGCATCATGTACTTTGCACGTGAAGAGCCTTTGCTCCCATTATCCGACCTAATCAACATAACGGCAAGGTCAGGATCCAACAGCCAGAGCAAAGCAGCAGATTCGCTCATCAATCATCCCATTATCATTCCCATGTCATATGCCCACAAGGTATCAAACGCCAACAAAACTCATACCCACAGCCCATCCCCCAGCCCTACCCGTGAACAACCTTATACCCCTCCCCAACCAGCCGCTGAATCTCCTCGTCCTTGTGCTGCAACAGCCCCAGCGCGTATGCAACATCGTTCCACTGCCTCTCATTCTCGCACCGTTGCAGCCGCGCCGCGAGCTTCGCCGACAGTTGTTTGGCGTGTTTGTCCTACGCCATATTAGATCTAGCCCAATATCAGAAGCCAGCAAAGTTCTCACCTTCTCAATAAACCCAGCCAGGAACTTGATGATCCGCCGGAAAGCCTCCTCATCCAGGCTCTTGTCCGCGCTGAGCAGACTGAACATATCGACGAAGTGGTTGTACACAGCATTATCCTTCGTCGCCAGCTCTGTAAAGAACATGCGGCTCATATCCCGGATCCTTGGGTCCCGATCCTCCGTGCACTTCGCCATCTCCCCAAGCTGTCCCTTGACCTTGACCTGCCCTGCCAGAATCAAAAACGTCAGTGTCATAAGACACGTGCGCTTAACCGACACATCCGGGTCATTAAGCCGCCTATACAAGAAATCTGTATTCTCATCAATCAGGTGATTGAAACACACAGCCATATCCCCAAGCGCAACAACCAGATTACTGCGCACGGCGGCATCGTTACTCTTTTCCAGAATCGTGATCAGAAGACCAAGATTCCTTTCGCAGTACTCGGAGCTCACGCACATGAGCTTAGCCATGCACAGCGCCGCCTGCGACTGCAGCGTCGCATCCGCATAACTCGTGTTATTGGAGCAAATCTCCGTGACCAGCGGGCCGAACCGCGCCAGCAGGCTGCTGGGCCCGTACAGCAGCTCACGCTCGCGGATGTGCGCCAGCGCCTCGGTGAAATCATCCTCCGTCGTGCCGGCGATGAGATCGAGTTCGTCTTTCTCCTCCGGTTCCGCAGCTTTCTCTCCCGTGGACTTGCCGCGTTTCTTCGCGGGAGTCGGGGCCTCGGACGGAGCGGTGGATTTGCGTGGCGTTTTGGCGGTGCTACTGCTGGTCTGCATTTCTTTTTCTGCCTTGCGCCGCTTAAATTCTTGCTCGCACATTTCGAGGTGCACGATTTGCTTGATGGCGATGTGCCCGACGATGAAGAGGAGCTGGGAGAGGGCTGAGGCGGAGCGTTGTTGCTTTGCGGGCTTTGCTGGGCTTGTGACCGTGGCTTCTGGCTCGTCGACGTCCATTGCATCTTCACCTGGCTCTGCAGGTGGACTTGGAGGTGCCGATTGTGTCTGCAAAGAGAACACGTACTTCGTCTTCCGGCGAAGAATTTCGGAGCAGAGGTTATCAGGGTGCTTAGCCAGCGCATAGATGGCGCCGATAGCCTGCTCCGCGACGCCGAACCACTCCGTGCTCTCGGAGATCAACTCCGTCATCTCGGCTAAGCGCACAAGAATGGCATGGTCGTTGGGTAGTCGTCCGACTGACGTTCCCTTCCCGTTTTTGCTCGCGCGACCGAGGAGGTTGATCCGGCGAAGCGCGATGCAGGTGTACCTTGCGAGATTCAGATCCCGCCGGCCTAGCTCGCCGAGCCCGATGCGCAGACACGTCTCCAATTCCTTGACCACGATCTCCGGCTCCGCAAGCGCGAGCATGCCGAGGATAATGATAGCGCCACACCGCTGCTTCTTCGAGATCTCCTTCTTCTGGATGCCGTACACTTGCCACAGCTTCTGGACCACCAGCTCGCTGACCAGTTCTTGCTTCATCATGGTGCTGAGCAGCTGCTCCAGGGACGTGAGTTCAGCCGGGGTAGCCCCGAACGTCAGACTGATCATGTTCCGCGAGACAAAGTTGGCGGCGTCGTTTGTGCTGAACGAGTCCGGTGCGTCGAAGAATAAACCCTTGTAGCACTCGATGAGATGCGTCTGCACGCCCTTGCCCTCATCGCTGTTGCCCTTGGTCCAGATGAGGCGCAACATGCGGCGGATGCCATCTCTAGCAGTCTCGACCTTGAAGGCATCGAGGATGACAAAGAAGTCCATGGCTTCAATGATCTCGCTCTTGTTTTTGGAGGAGAGGAGTTGTGTCACAATGGGCGAGGCCATGTGGAGCACCTCGATGAATTTCAGAGCATCGAGGTAGTACCGCCGGGTCATCTGGAGCTTAGTCAATGCTTGTGCGGTGACGGCCTCCGCTTGAGCCTTCTCGAAGGCGGCGATGCGCTGCTCATCTGTCATCTCGAGAGCCTGCTCGGGTTCCATCTGCGTCGCATCATCCAGCAGAGCGGTGTCCACAGTCTGATCCCCAGGGGCATGTTCCTCCAGCTCAGCAGGCGGCTTCAGGGAGTTGATCTCGGCATCCACGGCCGCAAGCCGGGCATTCCACTCCGACAACGAGAGCAAACCACCATGCATGATCGAGAACGGATGCGTCGAAATCAGTTTGCTGAGCAGCTTGATCGCATTCCGGCGTACGTTGCTACTCTTGTCCTCGAGACTGCGTGTCGCGAGCTCAGCGGCCGTCTGCCGACGCTTCGGGAATTTCGTTTCCAAATCGCATAACTTGATGTAGACCTGGATGGCGCGGCAGCGGCAGTAGGGATTCAGGTCGAGGAAGCGTTCTTCTAGCACATCGAAGAAGACCTCGATTTGATCCTGGGTGTTTTGGCTGCTCTCGCCGTCTTCCTCTTTGCTCAGCATACTGATCAGATTGCCGCAGACTTCAATGATGGCGCAGCGCAGGGTGTAGGAATCACTCTCTAGAAACTTCGCCAACAGCATCATGTGCTTAATAACGACGCGCGGAATGAGTTCCGAAAGCTTCGCGATAAAAGTCGATATGGACTTGGGTCCTTTGGCGTCGTTGCTGTTGAACTCCTTGTTGCTGAGCTCACGCAAGACTTCTTCCGTCAGTTGCGGGTAGTCGTATTGCTCGGAGACGATCTGCAGGAACTCGGCCATGGGCTCGGAGAGATGCTCGAAGTAAGAGAGGCTCTGGACGACGGACGTTTGCGCCGCTTGCCTCTGTTAGCCATGGTGCGCAACGTTCCAGCGGGCTTACCAAAAGCGTGGCCATGGTGCTTGACCGCTATACAGAGCACCCGGAAGGCGTGCATCTTAACCGCTACATTCTTCACCCGTGCCTCGCTCTCCAGGACCAAGTACACCGGCCGCGTGAAGAGGCTGACGAAATTGTCTCGCTCTGACGTTGTGTGGAATATCCGGGCCAGCTTGAGCTTGAGCACTTTACTCATGATCTCCAGCGCCTTTTGCACCTGCGTCGTGAAGTCCCATGTGCCGTCTTTGCTACTCCTGCCCTTGGCCGCCTTGCCGCCTCTGCCCCGCCCTGTTGTAGCGGGCTTCTCCGCTGCCTTTGTTTCGACTGCCGCGATAGTCCATTGTAGTAGGAAGCCGAAGGCCTCGAGCTGCTGCTTGTGGTACTGGATGCTCTCCTGGTCTTCCGCCTCCAGGTCCGCATGTGCGAGATCCGCCTCAACGGACAGACTGGAGACGAGGAGGTCCAAGATCTTGCTTAAGGAGCTAGGCGGTATGAAGGATGAGGTTCTAGATTGGACGAAAAGAGGACAGTTAGGGACCGGTCTTCCTTCCAGGAGGTTAGGGGGGATAATGGGAGCGCACTTGAGGAGAAACTGGAGTGTATCGAAATTGACCCGCCGCGTGATGGCATCTGCATTCTCCGCGACGGCATCGACCACCGGATCTAATGCGCTGTTGATCAGCGCTGTTGTGAGAGACTCGGGGTCATTTTCGCGGTCGACTAGGTCGGATGGCGCTTCGGGAGTAGGGATGACGGAGGGGTCGCTGAGGTACTGCTTCAGCGCCTCGTTGATGTCAAAATCTATGCGCTCATCCATGGTGATAGACAAGAAACAAGAGACAAAAGACAAAAGGAAGGAATTAAGAAGGGTTGGAGATGGCGATGCAGGCGGTTGGCGGTTGGCGGTTGTCTCTGTTGTGGTGGGGTAGTCATCGCCGACGCGGTGTTGTGTTTTTGCCTAATTCGGTTTAGCTCCGATGTGGCGCCCGTTGCGCGGCTTGCGCGGCAGGTCAAAACATCGAACATAAGTGCGGAACGATGTACTACTTTGACGTCGAGTGTCTTACAACACACCACAAAGCCGCCAATATGAGCCGAATTCGTGCTGCTCGTTTACCCCAAGACCAAGTCAGGATTCACGAGGACCAACTCAGCGATGAGGACGAAGAGGACACGGTCATGGACGAGAGCAGAGAGCCCAGTGAACAGAGTGACCTGAGCGGCGAGTCGAGCGAAGAGGACGATGAGGTCGACGAGAACGTGGCCGAGGACATGGCGAATCTGGAAAGCACCTTCAAAGGCATAGCTAGGCGCTATAGACTGATCAATCGCATCGGCGAAGGTTTGTCTCCCGATCCAACAGCGAACTACGCTAACAAGCCAGGTACCTTCTCGACCGTCTACAAGGCTGAAGACCTTCACTACCATCAATACAAAAACGACTGGGACTTGGAGGAACGGGACGCAGCGCGCTGGTCCTCCCGCCGCGCCGCTAACCGCCGCAAACACCCTCGCTACGTCGCTATCAAAAAAATCTATGTCACGTCCAGCCCCCTCCGCATCCTCAACGAACTCGACCTGCTCCACGACCTGCGCAACTCCGACTCCGTCTGCCCCCTCATCACCGCCTTCCGCCACCAAGACCAAGTCGTCGCCATCCTCCCTTACTTCCAACACCACGACTTCAGGGACTACTTCCGCGCCATGACCGTCAGCGACATACGGCTGTACTTCCGCTCCCTCTTCACCGCCCTTAAAGCGGTGCATGAGCACGAGATCCTCCACCGTGACATCAAGCCTACTAATTTCTTATACCACCCCGACCGCGCCCGCGGCGTGCTTGTTGATTTCGGCCTTGCGGAGCGCCTGGGCACGGATTGGCAGCACTGCGCGTGTAACTTGAGTGCCACGCAGCGCCGCGCCCGCCTCGATCACAGCGAATACGCGATGCAGGACCAGCACGCCCCGCCCGCGTACCCGAACCCAAAGACCGATACGCGGCAGCCGCGGCGCGCGAACCGCGCCGGGACACGCGGGTTCCGGGCCCCGGAGGTGCTGTTCAAATGCACGCAGCAGACGTGCGCGATCGACATGTGGAGCGCAGGCGTGATCCTCCTCACCCTCCTCGCGCGCCGGTTCCCGTTCTTCCATTCCGCGGACGATGTCGATGCGCTACTCGAGTTGACGAATATCTTCGGCCGGAAGAAGATGCGCGAGACGGCGCTGCTGCATGGACAGATTATGGAGACCAACATCCCGAGTTACTCCGATAATGGACATAGCCTCGAGAAGATTGTCCTGTGGTGCACGAACCGCTCCGCTAAAGACGAGACCGGACGGCGCATTCACAGCCTGAGTCCGGATGAGAAGGAGGCGGTGGCGTTTTTGGAGCGGTTGTTGGAGTGTGATCCAGCGAAGCGGATTACGGCGGAGGAGGCGCTGCGGCATCCGTTTTTAGTCGCGGCGGGGGCGGATATGAGTGAGGAGGATATGATCGATCTGGTCGAGGCTTGAGCGTTTATGGCGTAGGCGGGCAGGCTTGCATGATGCGTGGAGTTTGAGGCATGGTTGGCTTGGAGCAAAGGTTACTGCGTATGAGATACCTTACGGGATGGACATCCCAGAGATGCGGAAGCTTCGGATGCATGTATACATTGGGTGGAAGCATGCTACTGCAGATAGCGAAGCAAGCGTATCATTATCCTAAAAAGATGGGCGACTGTTGAGCGCGTACCCTTCACCGAGGTCACCTCGCCAAAGGTATCGCGAACACAACCCACGTCCCCAAACCAACCCTCTACATCACTCCATACTTCCGTCTCTCCATACTAAATCCCCTCCCCCCCCTCTCCATAATCCCCTCCCCCAACCCAGTACCCTTCAACCGCGCAACCCCCTCCCCCACCGCCCTCCTACTCCTCAACGTCTCCACCGCCGCCCCCTGCGCAAAACCCACCGCACTCTCCACCGTTCCCCCCAACACCAGCCTCGCAACCATGGCCCCAAGAAACGTATCCCCCGCCCCATTAACACTAACCACCTCACTCGGGTCCACCTCGAGCGCAGGAAACACCTCCATATAAACCCCCCCCCCCCCCCCCCCCCCCCCCCCCCCCCCCCCCCCCCCCCCCCCCCCCCCCCCCCAGGCCACATCAACTCCACAAGCAACACCCCTTGGCTGCCCAACTTAACCAGCACAACCGGCGCAAACGGCAGCAGCTGCACCGCACACTGCGGCACCCCCTCATCCACCAACGCCCCCCCACAAACACGCTCAAACCTAGAGCGGGCACCCCCATCCCCAATCCCCAAGGCATCCACAACACTCCACCACCCCTTCCCCTCCAGCGCGCCCGCGCCCCTTGCCGCGGCATGCATCGCGAGCACCTCGTCCCTATTCGGCGCAATAAGATCAAGCACATGATCCGGCCACACCGGCACCGCCTCCTCCCCCTCACCCAGCGCAAACACCCGGCCCGCCTTCGGCACACTCACCGGCTCTAGCGCCGTATTCACGCCCTTAGCTCTTGCAGCCCGTAACCACGCGCGCTGCGCCCCGCCCATCCAATTCGCATCCAGCACAAGCCAGTCCACGCCCTCCGGAACCTCCGGCCTCCATTCCGGCGCCGCGCCCGCACTCTCTATAATGCCCATATCCGCCATGCCAAGGACCAAGTCGTTCTTGACGTCGTTTACGGACACATATTGCGCGGTGCGGGACTGCCGGAGGGTGTGGATGGCGTCGGTGCGCATCCCGGCGTTTGCGAGATGGGTGAGCAGGGCGGGGCCTGCGGGGTCGGGGCCGATGTAGCTGTGCAGCAGGGAGGGTATGCCGAGGGTGTGCAGTGTGAGGGCGACGTTGTGGGCGACGCCGCCGGGGGATTGGGTTATGGTCGCCGGGTTAGAGGTGCGCGGTTGGGGGGTTAGGGGGGAGGGGGAGGAAGGGAGGGGCGTGAAGGTGCAGGTGTGGTCGAGGGCGAGGGAGCCGGCTACGAGGACTTTGGCGGGGGGGTGCGGGTCGGAGGGGGGAGGTGGGGGAGGGGCAAGGTCGGCGTAGAGAGTGCTTGGGACGTTGGCGGCGGTGTTATTCTCTTGAGAGACTTGGAAGTGCGATATGCGGATGGACTTAGAGCCTTTCGAACTATTAGCGCGTTAGACACGGCTTGGGGCATAACGCATAACCTCGTTTCGCATGACAATTGCTGCAAGAAGCATAACCGCAGGCAAGGAAGTTTCACCTCTCGTCCTCCCTCGCACCTTCGAGCTTGCTCAGCTCCCCGGCCACCAGGGCACCGCGCTTGACGTTCGACACGATCAAGGCCCGGTTGGCAGCCAGGCTCTTTCCCCCGCTGAGCTCCTTGATCTTGTTCAGAATGAACGGCGTGTTGTCCTTGCCCGACGCGCCCGCGGCATCGGCCTGGCAAATCGCCTCGTCGATCATCGCGTCAATCTCTGCCTTCGCAATCGCCGCCTCCGCGGGAATCGGATTTGCAAAATGCAGCCCCGACTGCAAACCGAGCTGGTGTTGTGCATCTGTACCATCAGCCCCGTCCCACACCCACCCAGACACACTCACATATTACCGCCGCCGCCTCGACCTCATCCCTCAGCACCATAGGACTCCGCACCCCACTCTCCCGCGCCCAAAACGCCGGGAAATCCACCTTCCCCTCGCGCCCATCCGCAAACGTCGCCACCCCCACGCCCTGCGTCTCTAGATACTCCAGCGTCTTGGGTATATCAAGGAAACTCTTACACCCGCTGCTAATCACCGTAACAGGCGTTCGACCCAGCTCCGTCAGATCAGCCGAAATATCCATCGTGGTCTCCGCGCCGCGGTGCACGCCGCCTAGACCCCCCGTGGCAAAGACTTTGATCCCCGCCGCGTGCGCTAGGATCATGGTGCTCGCGATCGTGGTTCCGCCGTGGAACGATTTGCCCACCAGGCGCTGGATGGGACGTCAGCTGCGTTCTCTCTTCATCCCGGCCAGAGAGCGTACCAGACCAGTTGCGAACGCGAGATCACGCCGCGAGAGCTTTAGTGTACTCGCTTGCCCGACGGATGAGGCGAGCTGGATGATTTCCTCGGGGCTCATGCCCACCTTGGCCACGCCATTGAGGATACCGATGGTTGCGGGAACGCCGCCGTTGATGCGGACTATGGACTCGAGTTCCGAGGCCAGGGCGACGTTTTCGGGATATGGATACCCTGTCGTGATGAGCAACGTGATGCGTTCATGAAGGGCAAGTACCATGGGTGTAGATGGTCGTCTCGAGTGCTACAATGGGCTTGTTCGAGTGCACGGCTTCACGCACTTCTTCAGAAACGGCGAAAAAAGGGTTCGGGGAATAACATCGTCTCAGCCGGCCTGAGACGCCGAAGGCGAGCCTTCGCGGCCGGACGCTGCTAGAAATACTTTGTATCATGATGCTGTTGAGGGGAGAGCTGCGGAGGTGACGTTGGCGTTCAGCAATGCGGGGGGAGCATGGACCCCTCTGCCCTGACAACGGCTAAACAAACACCAACGTCGACGAAGCTTTGAAGCTCCAAAGTATACAGGATATAGGAATGTAAACTTCAACGAACACCTAATTCACCGCTTATCTCCCTTCTCAGATCATGTACGTAGTACAAGCTTAAGTACCCCTCAGAAGCAATAAGGACCCCAATACCCAAGGACCCCAATACCCAAGGACCCATCCTGCACGCCTGCAACCCCGCACTGCGGCGCCCACCCTCCATAGGACACGCCCCCGAAGTCCGACGCACGACGCACACCATGCAGCTGTGCTCACTGCAGTACCATGTCTCAATGCCTAAAGGCCAAATACAACACAAGGCTCGCAGCATGTAAGTAGCCGTGAACACCGCTATCCCTTAACTCCCCTCTTGTCCCATCACGAAAGCCCCACCATGAACGCTGAAGTACCATCCACCCAGCCTCGCCCTCCCAGCTAACTCCCTAGCATCCAACCTACCCAACCCGGTGCCTGACTTTCCTCCGCCCCCTCCACACCTCAACCGCCTCCCCCCCCACCCCTGCCCTCACCCCCCTCCGCATCGCCATTAGCGGCGCCGGTCTCGCCGGCCTAGCCGCTGGCATCGCGCTCGCCCGCCGCGGCCACACGGTAACCATCTTCGAAGCCACCCCGGCACTCTCCGAAGTCGGCGCCGGGATCCAAATCCCCCCCAACAGCGCCCGGCTGCTGGCGCGCTGGGGCGTCGAAGCCCTCTTCCAGGACCAGTGCGTCTTGCCGGCTGGCATCGCGTTCCGCCGCTGGGAAAGCGGGGATGTGATCGGGTGGACGGATTTAGGGGAGCAGTTTAAGGAGCGCTATGGAGCAGGGTATTGGGTGATTCATCGTGCGCATTTTCATGCGGCAATGTATGAACGGGCGGTGGAGTTTGGGGTCGAGGTTAGGACGGCGGCGAGGGTGGTGGAGTATGACCTTGAGGGGACGGGGGTGAGGTTGGAGAGTGGGGAGGTGTGCGGGGCGGACGTGGTTGTTGCGGCGGATGGTAGGGCTGCTTTGCGGGACGGATGCGGGCTTACGGGTTAGGTATCAAGTCTACGGCCCGGGGGGCGATTCTCGGCCCGGAGGATAAGCCGCCTGTGCTTGTCGGGTTCGCGGCGTACCGCGCGACGGTGTCGACGGATAAGATGCGCGCTGATCCCGACACGGCGTGGTTGCTGGACAACCCGTCAATTAACTGCTGGATCGGCGACGGGCGGCACGTCATGAGCTACACCATCGCGGGCGGCTCATCCTTCAACATGGTGCTCTCGCACCCCGAAAGCACCGACCCCTCCACCTGGCGACAAGAGACTGCGCTGTCCGACATGAGGTCACACTTTGTAGGCTGGGATCCGCGGTGCGCCTCCCTGTCCTCCCTCATGCCTTCCCTAACCCACCCAGCCTCACCAAACTAATCAGCATGGTAACCCACACCCTAAAATGGCCCCTCCTCACACTCCCCGCCCCACTGCCCCGCTGGCGTGCCAACCACACCATTATCATCGGCGACGCCGCCCACGCCATGCTACCCTATATGTCGCAGGGCGCGGCCATGGGGATCGAGGACGGGGCGGCGCTGGCCGTCGTGCTGAACTCCCTAACCAGCAAAGACGATATCCCGGCGGCGCTGGCAAGGTTCGAGGATGAGCGCAGGGCGAGGACGGCGCAGATGATGCAGGCGAGTTTTATCAACGGGCGCATATGGCATTTTGCAGATGGACCGGAGCAGAGGGCGCGGGACGAGGGGATGAGGCCGGAGGTTGTTGGGGAGGTGGGGGAGGCGAGTCCGAATCAGTGGAGTGATCCGCTTACCGCTGGGTGGTGCTTTGGGTATGATGCTGAGAGGGGATGGGCGTGAGGGGGAGCGGTGCGCGGTGGGGAAGGCTGAGACTGGTTTAGGACCTAGATGAGATTCATGAAGCTGGATATTATGCCATCAAATCAAGCTGAATGGCGCAGCGGAAGCGCGCCGGGCTCATAACCCGGAGGACGGTGGATCGAAACCACTTTCAGCTAATGCTTTTTGCCTTTTTCTTCGCCGTTTAGGATTATGATCTCGAAGCTTCTTTTTGCATGATTCGGTGGTGATGAGGTGTTGTAGCCGGGGTTGCGGTCTGGTAGGGAGAAAGGTCACGATAATTCGGGAGGGCTGCGATGAAGGAAACCACTATTTTGCAGCCCGCCACACCGATTAGAACTAGCCTCCGAAGATTCTTACTCATGCAGGTACGGTAGCGCTGCGAGGCTTGTCAATTATCAAGCACCGGCATTAGAGCATCCGACCGTTATATCCGACAGCAGAACTCCTTCGCCTTGCTTCGGACAAAGATATCGTCTTGCCGATTTGGCATCCGGATGCCCGATCCCTAGGTTGTCCCTTTCCCACTCGGCCGAGTGCTCTCTGGGCTGTCATCGATCCACGGAGTACGGTATCTTTGACTTTTTGTGACATCATCACCACTACCAATCATCACTAACCATCTTCAACAACACCGCGAACATCATCACCCATTACCCCGCAGCCTAACACCAGCCTTGCCTCGCCTTACATAAGCCTTACTCCGACCGCGGCATCATCATCGGCACCCAGACTACCCCACTAACCCCTCCCACCTCGATCGCCACCCCAAATCAACCCCCACTTTAACCATGGAAACACAAATTCTCCACCTCCCCAGGCACCTGCTAATCACCCGCATAGCGCAAGGCAGACGAGACTCCACCTCGGGTATCCGCCCGAGCGCGCAAATAACGCCATACCGTATTTATAAGCATCCTGGCTGCCTTGTCGCGCCTTAAGAACCCGCGCCGCGTCCCTGCCATTGTACCCGCATCACTCAGCCCTACACTCAACCACCTCACAACAACCCTCACCACTACCACAACAATGCCGCCTTCCACCTCCACCTCCGCCGAGAACGTCCCCTCCCCCGCGACACCCTACTTCACCCCCACCCACGCCCAAAGCCCCGGCACCCCCGTCTCCCCCTCCGCCAGCACACCCACCCTCCTCACTCCCCTCACCCACCGCTCCGTCACCCTCAAGAACCGCATCGTCGTCGCCCCGATGTGCCAATACTCCACGGCGCCCTCCGGCCCCCAAATCGGCGCGCTCACAGACTACCACATCGCGACGCTCGGCCACTACGCCCTAAAGGGCGCAGCACTCGTCTTCGTCGAAGCTACCGGCGTCCAGCCCAACGGGCGCATCAGCCCGAATTGTCCCGGCCTGTGGAGCGACGCGCAGATCGAGGGCCTCAGGCGCGTGGCGGATTTTTGTCATGCCCAGGGCGCGCTGTGCGGGATTCAGCTTGCGCATGCGGGGCGTAAGGCGAGTACTGCGGCGCCGTGGGTTGCGGGCCGGGCTGGGAAGCCGTCGATACGCGCCCCGGCTGAGGTCGGTGGCTGGCCGAAGGATGTCGTGGGTCCGATGGGGGGCGTGGAGGAGGCGTGGGATTTGAAGGGGGAGAGCGAGGAGGGCGGGTATTACCCGCCGCGGCAGCTGAGTGAGGCCGAGATCAAGGAGTTGGTGGGCGATTGGGCGGCGGCGGCGAAGCGCGCGGTGCAGGCGGGCGTCGATGTTATTGAGATTCACGGCGCGCATGGGTATCTCGTGCACCAGTTCCTGAGCCCGATTACGAATCGCAGGACGGATCGGTATGGAGGGAGTTTGGAGAACCGGTCCCGGTTGCTGTTTGAGATTATCGAGGCGGTGAGGGGGGTCATTCCCGAGTCTATGCCGCTGTGGCTGCGTCTCAGCGCGACGGAGTGGATGGAGGAGTCGGATTTGGCGAAGAAATTGGGCAGCTGGGATCTACCGAGCACGATCGAGGTCGCCAAGCGGCTCCCGAATGCCGGTATCGATTTGCTCGATGTATCGAGCGGCGGGAATCACCCCAAGCAGAGCATCAACATGTTCGACAGCCGCGACTACCAGACGCGCATGGCGGGCGAGATCCGGAAAGCGGTCCGCGAGGCTGGGAAGGAGCTGCTCATTGGGGCTGTCGGGCTTATTACGGAAGCCGAGCAGGCGAGGGATATTGTGCAGGAGGAGGCGAGGGAGGCGGAGGCCCTGACAGATGCGAAGGGGAAGGAGCCGCGGGCGGATGTGGTCCTTGTTGCGAGGCAGTTTATGAGGGAGCCGGAGTGGGTGCTGAGGGTGGCGCATGAGTTGGGGGTGGATGTGGCGTGGCCGAGCCAGTTCCTGCGGGTGAGGTTTGGTGGGAAGTGCGTATCCCCTTGTGTGTTGCAGGAGGCTGATTGCTAACGGGTGATAGGAATATCAAGCGGGCGGCGGCGTTGTAGATGGTGATGGACTACATCCATAGAGGGGCAGGAATGGAGGATCGGATGTTAGACTAGACGGCTAGAAACGATTAGTCCGCTTTGAGCACTTCTGCATGCGGCGGAACGAATAGACATATTCTGAGCGCAGATATCGAACTGTGATGCCAGGGAATGTCAGCTTCATCAGATCCTCTCTGAATTGAATGCGTCAGTCCCAAACGAGGCTCTGACGAGCACTTCATTCCTTCCAGCTCCCTCCAGTTGAATCATACTTCTCTTCACCACGAAAGCAGTAGACGGAACGAACAAAGAATGAGAATAGCTTCCGGCCACACCGTAATACTAGACGAAGCCGTCCATCGTCGTCCAGCCTCACCTCTCATTCCACAACCACGTGACCGTGCCATCCCCGCGCGAAGACGCGCCGCGCGTCCTGGACCTCCAAAAGAAGTTATAGCCGACGCTCCCCGCAGATAGTCCCAGGCTGGGAGACGATGACTTTCCTAAGCCGCCCATGTCTCTCCAACTCCATTCCATCCCAGCCCGCCGCTTTCATCCATTGTCATCGCACGCAGCTTCGAAAGAACCTTCCCTCCATCGACAGCAGCTACTTAATCCCAATCTCGCCACACGCTCAATTCTCTCCACATCAATTGCATCTCGCATCTCGCACCTCATACTCCCGTCCCATACTCCCATCCCACACACGACACACAATGGCCTGGCCCAAGAAACGCAAAGCTGCGACGCGCTCGCCCACCGGCTCGCCTGAGCCTGCAGACAAAAGGGCTAAGAAGGAGCCCAAGGCACCGTTTAAGCCGGAGCGGGAAGAAGATGAGAAGAAGATGCCGTATTG
>ML996691.1:324335-405256 GCA_010356995.1 Trichodelitschia bisporula | reverse complement strand
CCCGCTGACCCCCCCAGATCACCGACAGACGGCGCGTCGGCATCACCGACTTCAAGGGCACGACCTACATCTCCATCCGCGAGTTCTACAGCAAAGACGGCGTGATGATGCCGGGCACTAAGGGGCTCAATCTCACGGTGGAGCAGTTCGAGAGTGTAGTCCTGCTGGTACCGGAGGTTGTGGCTGCGCTGGCGGAGAAGGGGGCTAAGATTCGGGTGGATGGGGTGGAGGGATTGAAGGTCGAGAATGTGGAGGAGGAGAAGAAGGAGGATGAGGATGAGGAGATGAAGGAGGGTGGGGGGGAGGAGAAGAAGAAGGATGAGGTGGAGGTGGAGAGAGATGAGATTAACTGGGATGAGTTGTCGGAGACGGAGTCACGGCGGGAGCAGAAGCGGAAGGAGAGGATTAAAAAGGTGATAAAGCGGAACTTCGAGGCAACTAGCTCGGAGGAGGATTAGGTCGGTTGATGGGATGGGATGGCGTTTCTGGACAGGTTGTACGGAGTAATCTTTCGGTCTTTATCTCAGGCCTTAAGCTAATGGATCATCAAATCCTATTGACTTTGACATGTGTGTCGTTCCGGCGAGTAGTTGGGATGAGTTCTGAGCGGACAGGCTCCGCAAAGTCGGTGGTGAGAGGGGTTGGGTTGGGGTGGGTTCGATGAGAGTCGCGAGGGCTTGCTGTGCACCGGGACTACATCCGTACAGAGCGGGGGAAGAGGGCTCTACGCCGGCGGAGGGTTCTACACCGGCGGAGGAGTGTACGTACATCCTCCTCCCCGGAGGTATCCTCATTTGTAGCCCGATTCGGCATTCTGTGCAATATGAATGGTACTGATACCGCTGCCTCAAGTGTCCTACGCCGTCCAGTGAAGTCATCTCATCGCATCGTCACACTCCTTGGGGTATCTATTCCTGGCCCAGCTCTCTTCCCCCACGGCTGCTCCCCATCATCACAAGCAGCCCATGCACATCTCCCTCACTCATGGTGGAAACGCCCCCCCGACCTCCATAGCCGGCGCCCCCATCCCAACATGCCCTTGGACCTCGATCGGCCTCTTCTCCGCCACGCCCTCCTTCAAATAAAGCACCAACCTCAACGCCGTATTCCCATTCAAATAATACCGATGCAAGCGCTTTGTCCTCAGAAACCCAAGCCGCTCATACAACCTCAAACTCGCCGTATTCGTAACCTCCGTCTCCAGCACAATCTCATCCGCATCCCGCGCCTTCATCGCATCAATCGCCATGCGCACTAGCTTCGTAGCGATTCCCCGGCCGCGGAGTTCTTCGACCACGGCGATCATGGCGACGTACCCGCGGTATGTGCCGCTGCGGTGCGGTTCGAGTTTGGAGATGACGACGCCGCGGAGGTCGGAGGTGGTGGCGTCGAGCGCCATGTAGCATAGGTCTGCCCATTGGTAGAGGAAGTAGCGGTAGACGTAGATGCTGTAGGGCTCGGAGAGGTCTCTGGAGATGAGGGCGCGGATGGGGGCGAGGTAGGTGTTTTCTTTGGAGATTTCGTATTGCACGTAGAGGAGGTTGTTGGCGTCGGGGGGTTCGGTGCTCATTGTGGTGGTGAGGAGGGGGTAGAGGGGGGGGAGCGTGGAGCGGAAATCGTGATACTGCAGTTGGTGATTAGCAGCATAACCCACAGAACAGTAGTAGCTTACACGCAGAACGACAGAGACGCAAAATGATGCTCGTGGAGTAGTTCTAGTACTACGCGAAGTTGTGGCGGAATACAAGCACATGCGAAGCACGGGACCATCCCGCTCCGCAGCGATCGTCATCGCCGCCGGCCCATGTCCGCCGAGCCCATCCGCGCGCAAGAAACCACCAACCTCCGCGCCTTTCGTCAACCCGCAGCTCTAGAACCGCACCACTCGCCCCGGCGCCCGCCCGCGCCCAGCCCACCTCGCCATGAACATGCTGCGTCGGCGCAAGGGGCCAGCCCACGAAGTGCCCTCCCCCGCGCCCTCGTCCGCCGCTCACCATGGTCCGGCCTCCGCCTCCGCCTCAAAGGCAAAGCGCGCACCGGGCACGCGGCGCAAGTACGCGTGGATGTTCATCTGCGGCGGCTTGTTCGGGATATGCGTCGCTGCATTCTTCGTTGGGAACAGCGATTTGCTGGATTTGACGGCGTTGGCGGATATGAATCTAGAGTCGATTCTGGATGTGCTGCCTGCGGGGATGATTAGGGAGGCTAAGGAGTTTCAAGTCAGTGGGTTTTGGACCCCCGGAAGTTTGGGGGAGAGGGTGCTGATGTTGGGGCGGTAGAAACATGAGAAGGATGCGGTGGCTTACGATTCTTTTACCGTTGGCCTGAATGCCCGCGAGCAAGGGCTCAAGGCGACGTACCCCGTTATCATGATCCCCGGCGTCATATCCACCGGGCTTGAGAGCTGGGGCACGGAGGAGGGATCACGACCGTACTTCCGGAAGCGCCTCTGGGGGAGCTGGAGCATGATGCGCGCGCTGGTGATGGACAAGGCCGGATGGAAGCGGCACATCATGCTCGACACGACCACGGGCCTCGACCCACCCGGCATAAAGCTGCGTGCAGCGCAAGGCTTCGACGCGGCCGATTTCTTCATCACGGGCTACTGGATCTGGAACAAAATCCTCGAGAACCTAGCCATGATCGGGTATGACCCGACCAACGCCTTGACCGCGGCCTACGATTGGCGTCTCGCGTACGCGAATCTCGAGGTGCGGGACCAGTACTTCACGCGGCTAAAAACGCACATCGAACTCGCCGTCCGCATCGCAGACCGCAAAGTCGTCCTCCTATCGCACAGCATGGGCTCCCAAGTCCTGTACTACTTCCTCCACTGGGTCGAAGCGTCCGGGCACGGCAACGGCGGGTCCTCCTGGGTCGAAGACCACGTCGAAGCCTGGATCAACGTATCAGGATGCATGCTCGGCGCCCCCAAGGCCCTCCCCGCTGTCCTGAGCGGCGAAATGCGCGACACGGCACAGCTGAACTCCTTCGCCGTCTACGGGCTCGAGAAGTTCCTCTCCCGCGCCGAGCGCGCGGATATTTTCCGCGCTATGCCGGGTGTGAGCAGTATGCTCCCCATAGGCGGGGATGTGGTCTGGGGCAATGCCACGTGGGCGCCGGATGATGTGCCCGGCCAGGCCGAGACCTTCGGGCCGTTTCTGCGGTTTAAGTTGAATAATGGCACGGCGCCGCGGGAGAATTTGACGGTTGGGGCGGCGATGCAGTTTGCGCTTGAGGAGACGGAGCCCTGGTTTCAGGAGATGGTGGCGCAGAACTACGCGCAGGAGGTCGCGCACACGGCTGCGGAAGTGGAAGCCAATGCGCTCAACCCGAAGGCCTGGGTTAATCCGCTGGCGACACGCTTACCGCTGGCCCCGAGTCTCAAGATCTACTGCTTCTACGGCGTGGGCAAGCCGACGGAGCGCGCGTACTTTTACCGGCCCGAAAATGACGCGGGGTCGCGGCTGAACTGGACGATCGACACGACGGTATCGGACGGTGACGTCGACCACGGGGTTGTTATGGGCGAAGGGGATGGGACGGTGAATCTCCTCAGTACGGGGTATATGTGCGCGAAGGGGTGGCGCATGAAGCGGTATAACCCTGCGGGGGCGGAGGTTAAGGTTTTCGAGATGAGGCATGAGCCGGATCGGTTTAGCCCGCGGGGGGGGCCGAATACAGGTACGTTTTGAGGAGGGGTGGGTTGGGGAATGTGGGGGGCTAATGGGACCAGCGGATCATGTCGATATTCTCGGCCGCTCGTCACTCAACGATCTTATCCTCAAGGTTGCGGGCGGGAAGGGCGATACGATTGAGGAGACGTTTGAGTCGGATATACGTAAGATTGCGGAGCGGATTGCGATAAGGGATGAGGAGTAGGGGGAGGTGGGGCGTGAGGCATGCGTTATGATTGATGATACCAGTAGATTCTTGGATTTGGCGTGTGCATAGGCGTGGTGGCTGTACTACTCTCTCGTCTCTGTGGGGCTGTATATTGCGTTTTAGGGGATTTGTAGAAATCCGGGTTTTGAGGCGGGATACAGGCGACGGATGTAGACGACCGGATACGGAGAACAAGATATAGACAACGGATACAGACGACGGGGCATCAGCTTCTGTTTTTGTCTATATCCCGCCGTCCATATCTTGTTGTCCGTATCGGGTCATCTACATCCGTCGTCAACGTCCGTTGTCGATTTCCATCTGTATCCTATCGTTTGTATCCCACTGTCCATATTATATCGTCAGTATGCACCATCGGTGTCCGTCGTCAGTATGCACCATCGGTATCCGTCGACGGTATCCGTCTGCATCCTGTCTTCATCCGGTCGACATCTCGTCGTTAATATCCGCCAGCCGTAACCTGTCGTCTATATCCGTCGTCTACAATCTGTCGTCTATAACCTGTCTTCTATGCCCGTCGTCTACGACCATGGCTCCTTTCTGTTGCTCGGCTCAAACCCCAAACACGACCACCCACACATCATCTCAACGCTCTTAAATCACCATTCTCATATATCATACAAGTCTACCCTAAACCCACCGAAAACACCCGCAGCCCACTCCCATCTATAATTCATCCCTAACCCCCTCCACCGGCGCCTCCGGCCTCCCACTATCCTTCCCAAGATCCACCACCCCCTTCTTCGCCCTCCACTTCTCCCACAGTGCCCAAAAATCCTTCTCCATCCCCTTCTCCATCTGATCGGGCAACACAACCACATACTCAACCATCAACGCCCCGTACCTCTTCTCATCCCCATTCCCCCCCTCCTCAGTCCAAATCGGCATCCCCTCATTCGGAACAACCTCCACCAAGCCAGGCTGAACGACCTGGCCCCGCTCACGCCCGAGCCGCACGACATGCCCATCCAGATGCGTGACGTTTCTTGACCACCCCCCCATCCACGCCTCCCGCAACCCCAGCACCTCGCGCCAGAAGAGATTCTCCCCCCGTCTCCGGAAAAACGTCCCATCCGTGCGCGCCAGCGCCTCCGCCCCCTCCCCAGCGAGCTGTGGCTCTGCCTCGTGCACCTCAATGATCAGATCGCCGGCCTCCCAATCGGGACTCTCATCCGCCTCGTTATTATACGTGACGCGCACGCCGCGCGGCATCCCGGGCTGAACATGTAGCGTGAACGCCTCCTTCTCCGTCACAACCCGCTGCCCATGACAGACGGGGCAGGCGTGCTTAATCGTCTTCCCCTTCCCTCCACAGGCGTTGCAGGTAGTTTGCACCTGCTGCACGAACCCCGGCGCCAGCATCTGCTTCATGATGCGCACGCCCGACCCGCCGCACGTATGACACTGTTCCACCACACCGTCCGCACTTCCAGAGCCCGTACACTCCGCACACACAACCTGCTTATCAATCGTGAATTCCTTCTCCGCACCCGTATAAAAATCCCTCAGCGGCAGCGCAATCGCCGCCTGTTTATTCGGGCCGCGCCTCACATCGTCATGATGTCCGAAGTGTCCCGACCCGCCAAAGAAGCGGGAGAAAATATCGAACGGGTCGTGCCCGCCCCCACCGCGGCCCCCGCCCTGCTTGTGCTGCTTCAGCCCCTCGTGCCCGTATTGGTCGTAGATGCGGCGGGATTCGGCGTCGGAGAGGGCGTCGTAGGCTTCGGCTATGGCGACGAATTTGTGGTGGGCGGATTCGTCGCCGGGGTTTTTGTCGGGGTGGAATTGCTTTGAGAGCTTGCGGTAGGCTTTTTTGATGTCCTTCTCGGTGGCGCCTTTTTTGAGGCCGAGGAGCTGGGGGGGTTAGAGGGTGACGAGAGGGGGAATTGGGGGGGGGGTTACTTGGTAGTAGTCTTCTGCGCAGAGGACGAGGAAGGCGCAGAGGAGGAGGAGGAGGAAGGTGCGCATGATGGGAGGTATCATGGCTGGAGGTTGAGCTCGAAGCTCGAGGCTCTTGGGCTGCGCAAGAGTCTTGTCGAGTATGAATTGATAGGAGTGAGGTTGCTGCAGATTACATCTGGGCCCGAGCACTTCGGGGCTTTGATATGATGAGAGGTCAGAAAGGAGAGACGCAGGTGAGAAGCGGGGTTGAATGGAAAGCTGGTGGTGAGTTGGTGGGGGAGAAGTTGAAGCTGTGGTTGTGTCCTTTCGTCGCTCGCAAGGCCAAAAGTGCCACATCGCCTTGTCCCGCCGGGTCTTGGCGGGGCTTTCCATGATAAAGCGGCGGGCCAATCGGAGGCGAGAGACGCCGCTCGAGTACTATGTTTCCTGCGGAGTGATACTGACAAGACAGTCACTTCTGTACATCCGTAGAGCATGGAACCAGTGACTATAACGAACTTGCCGCTCGTGGGCAATGCATCTCTACTCTGCTATGAATCAATGATGAAAACACTCCACCCTTCCACCTAGCCAACGCCGAACTGTTCATACACAGTGAAATGAAGCCCATCGATACGCCCCCACCCGTAATCATCCCCAAAATCACAAATGAACATGCCGTCCCTCCGCCTGCGCCTTCTGGAACTGATATAACAAGCCCAGCACGCCAGCGCCCGCCCCGCCCTCCGCCTCGGGCTCCCGTCTCTCCGGCTCTCCCCCAGTATCTGCTCTAACCGCCCAACTATCACCAAGCTCACTATCGTCCTCAACCGCCGCCTGCTCAGACCTGCCAGTGCGCTCCGCCGGCACCGGACCCTCTTCCTCCTCCACCCCCGCCCCAGCCACCAGCCCACTCGGACCCCGCAACCGCTGCCTCGCCTGCGGCGGCGCGCGCGGCTGCGGCTGGTGATGCGGGTCAAGTAGGATAGAATGCATGGGCTCAGGATGAGCCCCGAGGACACCGCGGGAGGCCTGCGGGTCGCGGTTGACATGCTCAGCCGCCAGGCCGGGGAACTGCGGGGGGAGATTGAAACCCGCGCCCTTACGGCGGGGCGCCAGGCCGCGGCGCGGGTTGGGCGCGTAGTGATCGAGAAAGGAGTAGTAGCTCTCGAGCAGCTTGTTATCCTTTGCGGCGTAGTAGTCCGCACGGAGATCAGGAGAGGCGAGGCCAGGGGCGCCGAGACGGCGCGGGGGATCGCCGGGCCGCTTGAAGTCGAAGATGGCGAAGGAGCAGACGTGTCCGAGGCCGTCGACGTGGATTGTGAATTCGCGGATGAAGTCGATGAGGGCTTCGGCGCAGCGGGGGAGGGAGATGAGGAAGACGAAGGGGGTTAGGATGACGCTGGCTAGTTCCTGGAGGAAGAGGATTATCTTGAGTTGGTAGAGGGTGGAGAATTCCTGCCGCACTTCGTCGGTGTGCAGACGCTTTTGCCAGGACTCGGGGTAGTAGTGCGTGCATTCGATGACTCTTTTCAGATGGTGTTCCGGGTCCAGCACCATCTCATCGTGGAGGGAAGCCGGCCGCGTAGCCATGTAAACGGTGCCAAAAACACCAAGCCAGAAGAGTACCGTCTTACCGGCGATCTCGAACCCGAGAAATAGCTCTGGATCCAGCAGAGATATAACACCCAGCACGGCCGCAAGGGCGCCGCTAATGAAGGCTACGAACTTGCTTGCCTGATCCATCTTGTCCTTGGGGAACTGGTCAAGATACGTGTTGGCGTACGGAAAAGCCATCGTCTTGCGACGGCGGAAAATGTGGTAGAGCTCGTTGAACTCACGAAACTTCCACTCCGCCAGAGGCGAGAAGCTACGAGCGCCCAGCTCGGAAGGGTTCTTTTGGTACTCCTGCGCGGCCGTCAGAAGGCGGTTCTTGTTGCGAGCGAGAGAAAGAAAGTCGAAGCATACCGTGAAGTTGGTAAAGAACTGAATGACAAAGAAATAGAATGCAAGGATAGGAGAGAAGAATATACTGAATACCCCGATGATGAAGAAGCGGCGCTTGAGGATTTCGACCAGTTCCCTCCGGCTCTGGGACTTGAGGAAAACTTCCTTGACTTGGGACTGGTCATCGAACACAAAGTCCATGAGGCAGAGGCCAATATTCCACTCAATAACCCTCGTAAAGATCGAGTACTTGCCAATGAACGGGATATTGACAGTTGTGTCTAGGATCTCCTTGTTGATAATCCCAATCCAGTAGTTTTCCTTGCGCATCAGCCGGTTAGCAATGTCGTGGGCGTCCATGCGCTGCTTTGACTGGCCACGAAGGAATCGGCGGTTTTCAGACGACATGTTCTGCGCCGTGTGGGGGTTCGCGTTGCGCAGCAGCATTAGTTTGGCGACAACATACTGCCAGGACACCGTCTGTATATCACAGTCGGGGATGTCGAGTAGATGTTCGTAAAAGTTCTTCATGTCCCAGAGGCGCGGGATATCGCGGATGAAGCTGATTAGTGTATAGACCCACCATACAGCAGAGACCCAGAGTACGAAACTTGCGATGGTGGGCATCCTTAACTGTTAGAATGTGAATGACAACGGAACAATGATACTTACTTGCGGGTACACTGCTTGATACGAATCTCATCAAGACTGGTCCGGTGAGGGAGCAGACTATAGTCGATGCAGAATAGGAGGAAAGTAGAGAACCCGATAATAAAAGCACCCGACCTTATAAAGTTAGCAGGACGCCGCAGTTGCGGGAAGAGAAGTGGGGCTTACAGCACGCTGATGACACGCTGAAGGACGATTGACCAGATGCCGTGCGCAGCGTAGTACTCATACACTTGTTTGAGGAAAACGTCTAGGTTTTCCACGTTTGCCCACTTCCACAAGGCTTTCTGCTTTGGGTCTGCACCCAAGGCCCGAATCATCTGACGCGCTGGAGTCGTTCTTGACCGAGTGCGGTCCGGATGTAGTGGCTGCTGCGCGCGAGCGGCATTCCATTGTGCTCGAGTGTTGTGTGTCTCCGGCCCAGGAACGGGCACGGCATCGTGTGCCGCGGACGAGGCTCGCTGGCGAGTACGATCTCCCGGACGGTAGCCTTTCTGCCCTTCGAAGAGCAGTGACTCCGGGACGTCTTCGTCCTCCTCTATGCGCGAAGCAGGTCCGCCGGCGGTGGTATGCTGCCTCTTCCATTTCTCGTCGGCTCTGCCCTTGCCACTCTTGTTCTTCGACTTGTCTGGGAGAAAGGCGGTGCTCTCAGTGGCGAGGTCGTTCTCTTCGGCCAAGAGCTGCTCGAGATCCTGCTCTTGGAACTGCTCGCCGAGGTTCGCTTCATCTATGGCCATGGCGGCGGCAGCTTCGATATCGGAAGCGGTAGAGCGGGTTCGAGTGTGGGATATAAAGCGGCCATCAGGCTGCCCTTCGTCACTTGCTGATGGGAGCAGGCGAGAGAGGATGTTGGAGGCCATGAGGCTTGTGACTTCCTGGTATGTGTTGAACTGCTCACGCGGACGCGAGGCTGCGGGGGTGGAGGGAGGCCGCTACGAACGCCGCAAGCTCAGCCGTGAACACATTGGCAAGATCAGTCACCAGCTGCAGAGCTGAATGTGAGTGAAGTCCGGACCTGCTGGTGGTGAAGTGTATTGCGGGGTTCTCAGATGTTATGGGCCAACGAGCGGAGGTGGAGGTTCGAGATCGAGGGGGGCGCGCCTGTTGACTGGAGCGCGGTGGGAGGTACGTACCGAAGGCCGCGTACCTGTGAAGTGACGGCACCAGCCAAGCCCTCGTTACTGAGGCCAGTAAGGCCAAAATTGTAAGTTGACTCTCGTCACCTTGTCCGTCGGTTCACCCAAAGGTTTTGCCGGCAAAGCGACTTATGAGCAATTCTTGTGGCTTCAACGTCCGGAAGCAGAGAGGCAGACAAGTGAAGATATCTTCTCTTCACCGCAGCCAATGGCCGCGTCTTATATTCCGGACAGAAACGGCGATGCTTTGTCTCCGGTAGCAGGAGAGCCAGGCGGCCGCTCCACCGCCCTATCCAGTCGAATAACGAGCATTCTCGCGACATCTTGCGCCGATCTAGAAATTCGGAATGCTTTGGAGACTCTCGATAAGCAGCACTTCCAAAACACCCAGGACTCTAGGCGTCAGCTGCGGCTGGACCTTCAGCAGGACGTCATACAATGCAACGGGGAGATTATCCGCGATTTCGGGCAGGTTGCAGAGGTTTGAAAGCCCCTCTGCTTTCACTACACTTCTGACGGCCTGTAGCAACTCAAGAGAATTGGCTCCGTTGTTTCCAGCCTGAATAGCAGCTGTGCCCATATGCGAGCCCAGATTGAAGCTGCGCGGCGTGAGGCGGGCCCTGTTCTCAAAGATGCAGACGCCATGATGGCTGAGAGGAGACATGTTGAGTCCAAGCAACAGCTTCTCGCAGCTTTCAGAAAGCACTTTGTCATTTCCGACGAGGAGGCTGCGGCTCTGACTTCATCGACGGAGCCGGTGGACGACGAGTTCTTTCGCGTTCTCGCCAAGGTGAAAGGCATTCACCGGGACTCTGAAGTACTGCTGGGGACGGAGAACGAGCGACTGGGGCTGGAGATTCTCGATCAAAGCTCCAAGCAGCTTAATGCTGCTTTCCAGAAGGTGTATCGTTGGATTCAAAAGGAGTTCAAACACCTGGATCTGGAGAACCCTCAAATTGGATCCTCCATTCGCCGGTCTCTCCGGGCGCTTGCCGAGCGGCCAGCGTTGTTCCAAAGTTGCATGGATTTTTTTGTCGAAGCACGGGAGCACACATTGTCCGATGCCTTCCATGGGGCTCTGACGGGCGCAAGCGGGCCCAATGCGAAGCCCATCGAGTTTCACTCCCACGACCCTCTCCGCTATATTGGCGATATGCTAGCATGGGCGCATTCCGCTACAGTCTCGGAGCGCGAAGCTCTCGAGGTTCTGTTTGTGGCCGAAGGCGACCAACTGGCTAAAGGCATCAAAGCCGGCATCGACAGTGATCCGTGGAGCCGAGAGCACGTTCCGGAAGAGACCTTTGACGGACGTAAAGCCCTCAACGAGCTCGTGAGCCGGGACATTGCTGGAGTGGCGAGGCTTCTCCGCCAAAGGACCGAGCAAGTCATATCCTGTCATGAAGATGCGACTCTGGCCTACAACATTGCCAATCTCATCTCATTCTACAGCATTACGTTTCAGAAGCTGCTCGGACCCGATGCGTCCATCCTCGAGACGCTTGCAACTCTGGAGGCGTCGGCGCAAAGGCAATTCCGCGCCAATATGAAGGATCACATTGCATCTATTCGCGCCGATTTGACTGCTGCCCCGGCGGACCTATCCCCTCCAGAGTTCTTGGACGAGGCACTCGCGACGCTCAAGGCGCTGATGAAGAGCTACGACACATCACTTGCAGCAGTGGATGATCGCCAAGATGCATTTCAGAGTGTTCTTGCCGAGGCGCTCGATCCATTCATGGAGGCATGCGAGTCTATTTACAAGAAGATGGCGAAGCCGTCGAGCGACATCTTCGCCATCAATTGCTTACTTGCAGCGCGGGAAGCTTTGCGGCCGTATTCCTTTACGTCTGATAGGATATCTGAGATTGATGAAATCATCGAGGAGCACGGCACCAATCTGGTCGACCAGCAGTATCACTTCCTGCTGACCTCATCCGGGCTGGAAGCCCTTGTGGTCGAGCTATCTTCGCTGTCGGATTCGACGGACGACTTGCGCCGAATCCCAGCCTTGGAGCTGTTCCAAGAAAGCAGTTTGATTTCCATCAGCCAGACGCTAGACGACTTTTTGCCGTCCGCCATCATGGATGCCACTGAGAACATCAGACGACTGCGCACCCCTAGGCTGATCCGTGAGATCACCGAAGCGTCAGCCGAACGATTCTGCAATGATTTTGACATGGTTGAGCGGAGATTGATGGCAGCTGATGATCTAGTGCAGCATGGAGAAGACGAGGAGGAAATGCCACCCCGACTTCGAGATCTGTTCCCACGTACAAGCGAAGAGATTCGCGTGCTGCTCAGCTAGGGGTCGAGTAGCTAAGGTTATTATTTCCAAAGATAAAGACAAATCTGGTGAAGCAGAAAACATTCATGTGCTTAATCGTGTCAATAAAAGCCCAAGAATGCTGGCCCTTCCTTGCTTCGACACCCTGTTCACCCGCCACTGTTTTTACTCTGATGCCTGTCACCTGGTTGAACACCGAGCTGAAGCAGGAGCAAGCACGGCAAAGCTGGGGACGCCCCACGTTCTTGGCGTGAACGGACCATCAAAATGACCGCGGGCGGGAGAGGCCAGATCTGATCATCAAAGCTCTTGAGCATTCAACCTTCATCCCGTCTGCCTACAATTCGCTTGCTTCACTGTTCTATAAACTCACACTGCCATGGTGTCTCTCTAGCTGCACACCCCGCCACCACCTAAGCTATTCCATCGCCCCCACAACCATTGACCGCTCGGCCTCCCGGTTTCGTCACTACAGTCTCCCGTGCGCTGAGCTCTCCGACCCCGCTTCCAGCATGGAGTACGACCACACCTCCGGGGTCCCTAAGAAGAAACGCGCCTATGCCGCGCAGGCGTACGAGTTTGGCCAAAATGCAGCTCTCCAGCAACAGCAGCAGCCGATGCCGGTGCTGGGCCAGGTCCCGGCCCAGATGCCGGCCGTCGGCATGCCGCCCCTCGGTGTCCCTCCACCGGGCCCTCAGGATCCGCTGGCGCAACAGTTTGGTCAGATGAACATTCAGTCCCAGCCGCAGGTGCCGCCGGGAGTCCAGGCGGCGCCCCAGCTGAATCAGTTGTACCCTTCGGATCTCATCAGCCAGCCGTTCAGCGTGCAGGAGCTCGATCTTCCGCCGCCCCCGATCAACTTGCCCCCGAATGTAAGTGATGAAGCTGAAATGCGCTGGATGTGAAGCATAGGCTGACTGCCGCAGACGAGTGTCACACCGTCGCCTTTTGCGAACTGTCCCTCTAAGTTCGTTCGGTCTACGCTCAATTCGATTCCGACGACACACTCGCTTCTCAAGAAGTCGCGCCTGCCCTTTGCGCTCGTCATGACGCCCTACACCTCGTTGCATGATGCCGAAGACCCGGTGCCCGTATGTTCGGACCAGGTCATCTCGCGGTGTAGGCGCTGCCGCTCGTACATCAACCCTTTCGTCACCTTCCTCGACCATGGGCATCGCTGGAGGTGCAACATGTGCAACCTGGCCAACGATGTCCCGCAAGCCTTTGACTGGGACGCGGCGACACAACAGAGCGTAGACCGGTGGCAGCGGCCGGAGCTCAACTACTCGGTAGTGGAATTTGTGGCGCCACAGGAGTACATGGTGCGCCCGCCGCAGGCGTTGACGTACGTCTTCCTGCTTGATGTCAGTTACAGCGCGGTGACCAGCGGACTGCTCGCCACGAGCGCCCGTTGTATCCTTGAGAGTCTCGACTTGATCCCGAACGCCGACCGGAGAACGCGGCTAGCCTTCTTGGCCGTCGATTCGAGCCTGCATTACTTCGTCATTCCGACGGATGGCGGCGAAATTACCGAACCTAAAATGCTGGTTGTCAGCGATCTGGATGAGCCCTTCCTGCCCACACCGGACGATCTGGTCGTCAACCTTGCCGAGTGCCGCCAAAACATTGAACTGTTCCTCAACAAGCTGCAGTCGATGTTCAAGGACACGCAAAACGGCGCGCATGCCATGGGATCTGGTCTGCGGTCTGCTCTGCGACTCATCCAGGCGACAGGTGGCAAGATCACGGTTCTCAGCGCGACATTGCCGAATATCGGCTATGGCAAGCTCGAGATGCGTGAGGATAAGAAGGTCCTCGGCACGAGCAAGGAGTCGTCACTGCTTCAGCCGGCGAATAGCTTCTACAAGAGCTTTGCCGTGGACTGCTCAAAGCAGCAGGTGTCGATTGATATGTTCTTGTTCTCGTCCCAGTACCAGGACGTAGCCACGCTGAGCAACCTGCCGCGTTACACGGGTGGCCAGACGTACTTCTATCCCGGCTGGAACGCGGCCAGAAGCGAGGACGCGATCAAGTTCGCAAAGGAGTTCAGCTCGTACCTGTCCGCGGAGATTGGGCTCGAGGCTGTGCTTCGCGTGCGCGCCACAACAGGCCTGCGCATGAATGCCTTCTATGGGAACTTTTTCAACCGTAGCTCCGACCTCTGCGCCTTCCCCGCCTTCCCGCGCGACCAGAGCTTCGTTGTCGAAGTGGCCATCGATGAAACCATTGTCAAGCCGCATGTGTGCCTGCAGACGGCGGTCCTGCACACGACGTGCAATGGCGAGCGGCGCATCCGCGTCATGACCCTTGCGCTGCCGACGACGGAGACGTTGAGTAGCGTGTACGCCAGCGCCGACCAGTTGGCCATTACGACGTACTTTAGCCACAAGGCAGTGGAGCGGTCGCTGGGTAGCGGGCTGGAGGCGGCTCGCGATGCGCTGCAGAGTAAGGTTGTGGAGATTATGCAGACGTATCGCAAGGAGCTGGCCGGTGGCAACATGGGCGGTGGGGGGTTGCAGTTGCCGGCAAACTTGAGGGGTTTGCCGGTGCTGTTTTTGGGGTTGATGAAGAATGTGGGTTTCCCCTTCGTACCTCAAGCTTGGGTAAAGGCGATTGCTAACAAGTGCAGGTCGGCCTTCGCAAATCGGCACAGATTCCCTCGGATCTGCGCTCTGCGGCTTTGTGCCTCCTGTCGACGCTCCCGCTCCCGCTGCTCATCCAGTACGTGTACCCGCGCTTCTACTCGCTCCACGACATGCCAGACAACGCGGGCGTCCCCGACCCAACGACCAACGAGACCGTCCTCCCACCGCCTATGAACCTCTCCTCAGAGCGCATCGTGCCCTACGGGCTGTACCTGATCGACGACGGGCAGACGCAGTTCATGTGGCTGGGCCGCGACGCCATCCCCGCGCTCGTCGAGGACGTCTTCGGCCTAGCGGACAAATCGCAGGTCAAGCAGGGCAAGACTTTGCTCCCGGAGCTGGACAACGAGTTCAACGAAAGGGTGCGGGCGGTGGTGGAGAAGAGCCGCGATCACCGCGCGCGTGGTGTTGGGAGCATTACTGTGCCGCCGCTGTATGTGGTAAGGGAGGATGGGGAGCCGAGTTTGAGGCTTTGGGCGCAGACGTTGTTGGTTGAGGATCGGGCGGATCAGGGGGTTAGTCTTGGGCAGTGGATGGGGATGTTGCGTGAGAAGGTGAGTAGTTGAGGGGGGACTTTGAGCATGGCTGACGGCTGTAGGTTGTTCAATAGAGTTGTGCTTGATAGGTTTGCGGTAGAGGGTGGAGGCGTGTTTACGCGGCGTGGCGCGCCGCTGTGACGTCGTGTATGTCTCAGTTACAGTAAGGAATCTTTTTATCCTGATTATGTGTACGGTTTGCTGTGTGTGCTGTGTGAAGAGCAAGTAACAAGCAGCAACTTCGAGATGAACTCCAGCCTTCCTCTGTTGCTTAACCTCTCAGTCTTACTTCTTGCTGCTTTTCTTTCCTCCGTCTCCAACCTTCGGACCCTGTGCCCGGTCCCTTTCGCAACGCAACATTTTCCCCTTCCCGAGCCAGAACTTCATCACACCGGCCGCGTGGCCTAATGGTAAGGCGTCTGACTACGATTTCCTTCGGGTTGTAATCAGGAGATTGCAGGTTCGAGACCTGCCGCGGTCATGAGGGAAATCTCTCTTTTTGCCTGGATAGACCCTGGACCTGTTTTTTTTTGCTGATGGCTCCGCTTGTCTGCGACCAAGCCTGGGATTCTGGCGCTAAGGTATTCTGGAGCCACACCCTTATCACCGTGGACTTGTCAGCCTTGGGATCTTGTTTCCAGTATTCGTGGACATCTATTTTTGCCGAGCAGGGCTCCTTCGTATCGATGAAGGTCGGCAAGCCTTCCCGTCTTAACCTCCTTGGGAGTGGAAGCTCCAACTTTGCAGGTCTATATCTTCAACATCTCGACGTTTGAACCTTGGGAACAAGCTCCTCGGCATCGTCAGGTTCTGCTCTATCTATTCCGCCACTTCTTATTTCTATCGGAGGTCGAAGGTTGGTCACGCATTTTTTTATCCGTAAGCATGGAGAAATACCAAGCCGCACACCCCCTTCTTGTGCTAACCTCCTCTGTAAGACAAACTCTAACTTCCCTGGTCCGTAGCTTTACCATCTCGACTTTATTAACTTCGAGATACATCTTGCCGGCATCAGGAGGCTCTACTCTACACCTTGAGCCGCTTCTTTATTCCGGCGGAGGTGAAAGTTAGTCACGCCTTTTTTTATCCGTAAGTATAGAGGAGTTGCTAGATCTACACCCCCTTTTTGTCCCAACCCCCTTTGGAAGACAACTGCCAGCTTCCCGACTCAATAACTCCACCATCTCAGCTTTAAGAAGCTTGTGAACTACCCGGTAGGCATCGCCGGGCTCTGTTTTACGTCGTCGCCTAATTTTTTAGCCCGCCGGAGGTGGAAGAGTAGTCATGCATTTTTTTATCCATAAGTATATGGATGTTGCTAGACGCACACCCCTTTCTCGTCCTGACCTCGTTAGACATACAGCCCCCATCTTTCCGGGTCAATATCTTCACCATTTCAACTTTATAAACGTTGTGAACTACCTCGCCGGCTTCGTTAAGCTCTGTTCTATCCCCTCTACCGCTTCTTTTGTCTGGCGGAGGTGGAAGGCTGGTAATGCATTTTTTGTCCTTAAGTGCAGAGGAATTGCTAGATCTACACCCCCTTCTCATCCCAGATTCTTTTGGAAGACATGCTCTCGCTTTCTGAGCCCGTAACACCACCATTTCGGCTTTACAAATGTCATGAACTGTTTTTCCTGAACCGCCAGACGCTCCTCTATCGAATCCACCACTTCTTTATCCTGCCGGAGGTAGAAGGTTAGTCACGGCTCATTTATGCGCAAACATAGATGGTTTGCTAGCCGCACACTTCCTCCCCCGTTCTTCTTCATACTCTCGTCCCAACTTTGTTCGGCACACAACCCCCAACTCTCAAGGCCTGTATCTCCACCATCTCGCATTTACAAATCGTATGAGCTCCCTTCTCTGAATCCCGAGATTTTCTTCTATCTAATCATATACTTTTAGATCCTATCGGAGGTGATAGGTTGGTCATGCTTTCTTTGCCGAAGAAATATAGAGGGGTTGCTAGCCGCATACCCCCCTTCCCCACCCCCCACTTCCGCGCCGCATGCAGCTTTACAAATGTTATGAACAACCTTCCCTAAATCCCCAGATGATGCTATATCTAATCATGTACTTTTAGATCCTATCGGAGGTGGTAGGCTGGTCATGCTCCCTTCGCCTAGCAAACATAGAGGGGTTGCTAGCCGCAAACCTCCCTCCCTCCCCCATCCCCTTTCCGCACCGCACGCAGCTTTACAAATGTTATGAACGATCTTCTTTGAAATCCCCAGATGCTCCTCTATCTGATGAACCACTTCTTAATCCTATCGGAGGTGGAAGGTTTTTCATGCTTCCTTTGCCGAAGAAACATAGTGTTGCTAGCCGCATATCCTCCTCCCTCCCCCATCCCCTTTCCGCGCCGTACGCAGCTTTACAAATCTTATGAACGATCTTTCCCAAATCCCTAGCTGCTTCTCTATCTAATCAACTACTTTTCGATTCTATCGGAGGTGGAAGGTCAGTCATGCTTCCTTTGCTAAAGAAATATGAAGGGTTGCTAGCCGCACACCCCATTCTCATCCCAACCTCATTCTGCATACAACCACCAGCTTTCAGATCAATAACTCTACCATCTCGGCTTTACAAATGCTGTGAGCCGTCTTTCCTAAATCGCCAGATACTCCTCTACAAATCCCACCGCTTCAAAATGCCAACGAACATTGAAGGTTGGTCACTCCTCCTCGATATAAAAAAGAGGGGGGGATGCTAGCCGCACACCTCCCCCCACCTATCTCATTCTCATCTCATCCGCGTTCGGCGTACGATGAACGCGGTAGTTAGTCACGCTCCAAACTTCCCCACACTTGAGGGGACAGGACGGGGCTTGGGCGAGGTGCGCTTTCGGGAGTGTCTTCTCAGCGGCCTGGCCGGCATCGCCCTGCTCCGCTGGCTCTCGCCCATTTGTGCTCAGGACGTGAGCCATGAACTTATTTACGTTACAGCACCAGCACCGCGACCTTTCCAGCTTCGTGAACTACCTTGCCAGAATCGCCAGATGCAGATCTATGCAGCGCACCCCTTCATCAGTCAAACGAACGTGGTTCGTTAAACACCCTCCGAATTATTCGGAAAAGGGAGACATAGGTGCAGCTCCAGCGAGGTGCGTGTTCGAGTCTTCTTCTTGGCCAGCCAATCAGCATCCCTGAGCTCTGCGCGGTCCGCGCCCGGTGACGAGTGAGGGGATATATCCAGCCGTACTTTGGACATGAACTCCCAACTTCCTCACGCAATAGCACCAGCACCACGGCCTTTCTAGCGTTATGAAGCACCTTGCGTGAATCGCCAGATATAGCTCTATCCAACGTACCCCTTCATCAGCCTTGCCGAGGTGGAAGGTTAGACACCCTCAAAAAAGGCGCGCAAAAGGGGACACAGGTACAGCTCCAGCGAGGTGCGGTGTTTTATGTTTTTCTTGGCCACCCAATCAGCACCCTTCAATCTCCTCGGTCCGCTCCCGGTCTACAGGAGGGAGAATCCGAACGTACTCGAGACATAAACTCTACCCTAACCTTCGGAGCGCTGTACCATCAGCACCGCCGCCTTTCTTGCGTTGGGAATCACCTTGCCCGAATCGCCAGATGTAGATCTGTCCAGCAACCCCCCCCCCCATCAGCCGAACGTACTTGGAAGGTTAGACACCCCTCAATTGTCCGCAAATGAGTGACCCAGGACCCAGCCGAGCGAGGTACGTTATCGGGAGCCCGTCTTGGCAGCCTTATCGGCTTTACCGTGCTCTGCTCGGTCAGCTCCCGATCGGAATAGGGTGGGGGGAGAAGCCGGCCGTACTCGGGACATGAGCTCTAACCTTCCAAGCACTTCCCCACCATCTGTCTTCCATCTCACGCGCGGCGTCGCCTGACGTCGCCCGACGTCGTTCCTGCCAGTCACCGCTGACATAAGCACCCTATCCCAATCACCACCGCCACACGCGCCACACCGCAGCACTTTCCCACTCTGCACATCAGCGCATCGGCGCCCAGCGCAAGCGCCGCATGTGCTCGGAACGCGCATGCATCGCCGTTCCTTCCCCCTTCCCCTCCGCATGTTAACCATAAATACACGTACGCGGACCTGTGCCGCACTCGCAGCCCCAGCCCCGGCGCCCTGTGTCATGCAGCCTGCCCGGTTGAGCTTAGGTAGAGATGGGGCATGCCAGGGCAGGTTCTTCTGCTGGGAACGCTTTTGCCCTAAAGTCGGTGCTCGTGGTGTTCGCGGGGCCTAAGGGCGGGCTGGGAAAGTTGTGCCGCCGACGCGCTGAGATTTAGGAGAGGGCTAGTCACCGGGACGGCATGACTTTTTCGATGAGTCCTGGTGCCCCTTGGGTGGTTTTGGGGAAGGAGCGGGTGCGGCATGTGAGGTGCGACGGGCGTGCGTGCCGTTGTGGCAGGGCAGGGCAGGGGTTTAGGGCAGGGCTGACGAGGGGTGGGGTGGAGTGCCTGGCCCTGGGTGGTTGCCTGGCGAAGGCGGGGGTTGGGATTATCACTGGGGTGTTGGGAGGTGTTGTACAGAGTTTTGTTTCTAGATTGATAGAGCACGTTCCTGTTTGGGTTGAGACTCGAGAAGTGGGCGTTTCGTCGGTGGGGTTGGTGGTTGTAGTGGTGGTTGGCTTTATTACGTAGTGGCTGTGGGGTGGTGGGATCGGATGTGAAGATGTGCCGCGCGCCCAGGCTCGTGGCGCGGGGGCGGGGCTTATCGACAAGGTGCCGGTATCGATGCGATCCTATCGACAAGTCTATCGATATGCTGTTATCGACAAGAGCTCCCGCCCCGCACGGCATGGCTTGATGGCGCGCCGACGCCTCGTCATGGTTAACTTTCTATCCAGCGCATAATTCGGCCGGCGTGCAAGTTAACAGATCAAGGGGAGAATGAGGGCAAGGTGATGGAAGCTAGAGATCGGGTCGGCGAAAGATGTTCCGCGATGCGCCGATGACCTACTATCCCCGCACATGCTATGGACGGCTATATAGCAATATTTGGCAGCGCGCTCATCTACCCCGAACACCAGATCTCGTGCGCATGTTTACTCTGTGCTGCGTGTGTTTTGGCCATGGCGGGAGGGGCTGTATCTGCGGGGAGAGGGGAAAGGGGGAGTCTTTGAAGGCGTGAATATTGCGTCGCGGGTTGGATGGTGGTGTTTTGTTTGGATGGGTGGTGAATGGGGGGGGGCATCTCATCTTTTTTAAGAGCAGGAGGAAGCGGGGTCGCGGATGTGGGATGCGTTTGGTTTGTTTCCCTTTTCTCCCTCCGTTTCCCGATCGGTTTCCCATCGCGATTCCAGACATTGTCAACGGTTGCTGGTTGGGGTGATCCTCGAACTACGACTTTTATTCCGACGCTTCTTTTCCTCCCGCTTACCCGCGCTGCCCGCCTGTCCCACGGGCTGATCTGCAGGCTGCTTCGAACGCCGCGCGCGCCTTGCTTGCCGCCGCTGCAACGCACTGCACGCGCTTGCACCAGCCTGCACCCGCACAAGGCGTGCTGCTTGCGCGGGCCTCGCCTATTCGTGCACTCGCGGCGCGGTACCTTTGTGAAGGAGGGGAGGGCCTGGCTCGGCTCGGTGAAAGTCGTTCAGTGACCTGCGGCTGGGGTGGCTGCAAGGCTAGGCTAGTCTGGCAGCTGGCAGCTGGACAGGAGCAGGACAGGCACAAGGCGTGCGAGGGGATTTGGTGTTTGGCTGCTGACGAATTCGTGGTGGTGGGTGGACATTCCGTTCTTGTGGGTTGTGGTGGTAAGGAGGCTACTGTGGTGTGGTGTGGTGAGACTGCCTCGACTCGAGGACGAAGGGAAAGAAGAGGAGGGGAGAGAGGCTCTTTTTGATTGACTCCCTGCTGGTGTTCGCTTTTCCTTGCTTTGGCCTCACTTTTTCTCTGCATATCCTCCGACTGGTGGGTTGCAGCAGACAAGAACGGATCAGAGGGCGTGCTCGAAGCCATCAGCATCGCATCGCATTGCGCGTCGACGCCGCATCGCACCGATATTCTGGAATAGCTGGTTTCCTGCCGTCCTACCAGCCCCTCGCCCTCATCCATCGCATTCTCACCTCTCTCTCACACACACACTATCTCCTCGCTCTCTCAAACGCACACAGGGAGATACACGACAGACACACAGCAGACAGAAGGGACCCGACCCACCCGACTTTTCTATCCCACAACCCACGTCCTGCACACCCTGTCCTGGACCCCTTCGTTCTCCATTTCGCTTCCATCTCTACCCCACTCTCCCCAGCCTCTCTCATCGTATCGCTTTCATATCGACTCTCGACATCCACTCCCCCTCAACCAGCCTCTTCTCTCTATCTCGACCGTTGACGCTGTCATCAAGATAGTCCTTCGCCGCTTGTGTCTCCAGCTGTCTTGCTTGACTCGAACGACTTTCTCTTCTTTCTCTTCCGCTTTGCAACGCCAACACGACGCTAGAATACGAGGTGCCTTGCCCCCTCCATCCTTCCTTCCCTCACCCCTCCACCACCGTCCTCTCTGGCCTGAGGCTCTGACACTCGACTCGCTCACCATTCGTGTCTCTCCTCCCTCTCCGCCCCGCCCTTTTCCTGTTCCTCTCACTCTGCCTCTCATCATCATCCTCCTCCTCTCCTTCATCTCCGCTCCTCTCCGCTCCGCTCCGCTCCGGCCTCCTCGCTTTCTTCATTCCTCTCCTCTCCTCTCCACCCTAACCCTCTATCTCCGCTCTCTTCCCCTACTCTTTTCTCCCCTCATTCCTTTCCTCTTTCCCTCAGCCCCACCAATCCCTCCAGTACACCCCTCCACCCCTCCACCCCTCCACCCCACCACCCACAACCCCACAACCAACACCAACCACCCAGCTTCCTGCACTCGGGGCTTGTCTACCTATCCCCGAATCCTTCACCACCCACCCCCGTTCCTGTTCCTGGACCTGAAAGGCGCAAGTCATCCGCCAAGGTCGCCATCGCTGCACCTCGGGACACTCCTGGCACTCTAGTCAAAGTCAGGCGGTGCATCCTTTTCCACTCGTCTCGTTCTCTTGTCTTGTCTCTTCTCCTCTCTCTCTTACTTTCCCCTCGTCTCCCCCCATCATCATCATCAACCACCACCATCGCCGTCACTATCAACCCACCATCGCGCACCTCTGTCCCAAAATTCACCGTGCGCCGATCGGCTGCAGCCTCATCTGCACTTCGCCCCCACCTTTCATCACTGCCCTCCTCTCTACTTCTAGCAAACCTACCCCGGCTTGCAAACCGCTTCTAGGTGGCGACATCATTCTCTACCTTTTTACTCTTATCGCACCCCTCGGAGCTCTCGCACAACCTCTCCCTCATCATCATCCGCGTCCTGGGCCTGCGCACCACCTACCGCATGCATTCTACCGCTGCGGCGCAAAACTAACGACGAACACAGCTCAGCTTTTCACACTGTGTCCATACCACATGCATTCTGCCGTCGCAGCGCACACCTAACAACGAAGACAGCTCAGCTTCACACTGCGCACGCGCACTATCAATCGAGCTAGACCCTCAAAATGTCGGCCTTTTGCGCCGTCAACACGACCTTGTCGGTGCCGGACCCTCCGCGCCTAGCCGACGACGCCACACCGACAACCCCGAAACCGAACCGCTTTTTCGATAGCGACGATGCCGCTGCTAAGACCCCGACAAAGGATAGCTTCGCCGGCATTCCCGGACAGCGTCCGCTGCCGCCCGCACCCTACACCAACACTTCTACTCCACCGCTCGCCCGCTCCGACAGCAAAATGTCGGGCCGCACCGTGCGACGCCAGGGCTCGCATCGCTCGTCCAAGTCCATGGACTCCAGTATGGATGTCAAGATGGAGGATGAGCACGAGGGTGGAGGGTCGGACGGCGAGAGCGTGCAGAGCGATTCAACGCGGCCGTCGAAGAAAAAGAAGGGCCAGCGTTTCTTTTGCACAGACTACCCGCCCTGCAGTCTGAGCTTTACCCGCAGCGAACATCTCGCGCGTCACATTCGGTATGTCTTTGTCAGTTTTGCGTCGGTGGAGTAAGCTGACGGTCTAAGAAAACACACGGGCGAGCGTCCTTTCCAGTGCCATTGCTCGCGCCGCTTCTCGCGCCTCGACAACCTGCGCCAGCACGCCCAGACAGTGCACGTCAACGAGGACATCCCCGGTGACTCGTTAGCCGCTACCCACACCCGCTTCCAACGCCAGATCCGAACCGAGCGGGTCCGTGCGCCTCCCGGACGAGCCCGCTCGTCAACGCTCGGCAGCCAGGGAGGCCATGGCCATGCGCGCGGGCATGCGCGCAACCTGTCCACGAGCAGTATCACTTCTGTGTCGACGACTACGTCAAGCATCGCTGGTGACGAATACCGCCGCTCCGGCCCCATACCCGATAACTACCGCCGCTCGAATCCTGGCATGTCTGCCGAAGCACAGCGCGCCATGCTCAGTGTCGATACGTACAACACCGGCGTGACGAGCAGTCCTGGTGGCCCGCAGGCCTATTACACGGTAGGAGGCCACTCGCCTAGCGGGTACAGCACGCCGACATCGGCCACCTTTTCCGCCGGCACGGGCAGTCCGCGCTTTTCAAGCGGTCTGCAAAGCCCAGCATCCATCCCGCGCTCTGTTACTTGGGACACGCGTACGCCGGGACGACGTCTCTCAGTGCCGTCGGCTGGCGCCTGGATTCCGGGAGGTAGCCCTCTGCCGCCGCATTTAAGTCAGGCGCCGACAGGGGGGTCCAGTTTAATGAGTCCCGCTCCTCCATCATACTACTCCCCTTCTCAACACCACTCTCGCCGCGACTCCACGGCCTCCACTGCGCCCGATGACTGGCGCCGCCGCACCTGGCACCCAGGTACGCACACTGGCCTCCTACGCCAGCCTGGCGGAGGCCTGCCAGCTTACCACACACCGGACTCGCCGCGGCCACTCTTTCCTCAGCCACCTCAGATATCTCAGGTGCAACAAGCACAAGCGCCCATGCGCCTCCCTGGCATCGAATCTTTCGACTACGTCCAGCCCGCGCTGCCGCGCCGCGCCCCGTCGCCTATGCAACTCGACACCGCGCCTCCCGCCACCGCGGGTGCTGAGAGACCGCTAACGGGCACATCGGAGGCGCACGCGCGCCAGGGACATGTCAGCTGGGATCTGCGTGATGGCCTCGGGCGCCTGGATATTGCGAACGCCACGCCGCCGCGCGAGCCGAACTATGAGTATCCCCGGCCGATGACGGCGCCGCATGGCGAGGGCACGCCGCTTAGGAATAAGCGACATGGGTGGTATAATGGTCCCCTCTTGGGGGGGCCGGGACCGCTGATCCGAACGTCGCCTGCTGGGTTGCAGATGCAGCAACAGCAGCAGCAATCAATGCAGCAGCAACAGCAACAGTTGGTTCAACAGCAGCAGCAACAGCAGGTGCAACCTGCGCCGCAGCAGCACCAACCCTTCCCCTTTGCGAATCAACTCCGCCCATCCCCCGATGGGAGCTCGAGTAGCGAGGGCGTGCCTACGCCGTCGACGTCAAGCGTCGAGATCAATCCGGCCATCATGCACAGCAATGGCGTCGTTGAAACGGGCCTACCGCCGGCACACGAGCATCACGAGCTCGCCCCGCCCCACGTCTTTGACGAGGCGCGCGAAAGGGAGAAATTTGTCCGCGAGGGGTATGCCCCGCCACCCGTAGTGGGGCTGGGAATCGGCGTGCAAGCACAGGAACAGGCACGACAAGAGGAGGAACGGGAACGATGGGCGAGAGAAGAGCAGGCGCGGCTCGGGGAGGCGATGAGGGAGCTGGAAAGGAAGAATATGGAGAGGAATATGGAGAGAGAAAGAGAGAGGGAGAGAGAGCACATGCAGGCTGCGGTTGCGCTGGCTCACGGGCCTCAGAGCGCGCTCCGCGGTGTGCAGATGATGGGGCATCCGATCGGACCTGCCAGTGTCCCTGGTCAGCAGCATTTCCCGCCCCGGCCGCTTGAGCCGAGGGTGCCGGATGCGTATAGAAGGCTGGATGCGCTGGTGGCGGTTGCTACGGGGGAGGGAGAGATGCGTTGATGTAATAGCCCTGTGAGATCGGGCGCGACACGATCGCTAGATGTGGATTTTCCCTTGGTTTTGGGACTCTGCTTTTGGTCTCGGGAGCTTGGGTTCCGGATGGCCCGGCTTGGCTCGGCTCGGACTGGTTACGGGATTTACGACTGATGACGGCTGACGATGCTTTTACGCACTGGTGGTGATCTTTTTGGCTTCTGCGTTCTGCGCGGTGTTTTGGTCATTCACTTTAAGGCTCGGCGGCTTGTTTTTGGTTTTTTTTTTGGTTTTTTGATGATGGGTGGTTATGATAAGAGGATGACATGTGATACCCCGGGTCTCTGGGTCTTGGGTGGGATGCAATGATGGGTGGGGTAATGTGGTGCTTCGGATTTTTTCCGCTCTTGTTGGGGTTTGGGAGGGGGAGGGGGAGGGGAGGGTGTCAGATCGTGGGATCTGGGGTTGAGGCTATTAGGCAAGGTTTCACCTGTTGTGTGGGATCAGTGATGCAGCCAAACACTTGACTCCATATATCGGGTAAAGCCCTGCCTGATTGCCTCACTCCAGATGCCTATGATCTGACAGAGGGTGTATTTGTAGGTTGTTGGATACCGGTCAGTAGGAGAGTGGGGAGGGTGTATCCGTAGGTAGGAAGAGTGGTATGGAAATCTGTTGATTCTACATGTGGTGTGTGCGTGTCGAGTGTGCTTTTTGGGCGGCTTTGGATAATGGATGGGGGGGCAGGGTGAAAAGTGGTCTGGTGATGCGGATGTGCGGCGGGAGGGGGACGCTATGTTTCCTCTTTGGGAAATACGCCCTTCTCAATCAGTCAGTCAGATCGTCAGATCTGTGTCTTACCTTCCACATCCGCTGGGGTAAAGAAGCGGTGGAATTTGATAGAGGAGTGGCTGGTGATGAAGGGAAGGTCGTTCATAAGAGTTGTAAAGGCGATGTGGTGAAGTTGTGGAGCTGGGAAATGTGGAGGGTGTATAATACGCGGGGCTAGGGATGGATGGGATGGATGGATCGAGAGGCTAAAGATACTCTGCAAAACGGTGGCAATGGGCCGTTTGGACGCGAACTGAACTTCAATTGGAGATTACCTATATACGGCATGCACTCCGGATTCCACTCCAGTACGCGGAAGTGCTGAATGAGGGCGCAGTGTGCCGCCGTCCATCGAGTCACAAATCTGCCAGCACGGAGGTAAGAGAAACACGCCACCGCGTTTTCATTATGCTAACTCGGCCTATAACCCTAGACAGTCGCGAACGCCCAACCCTTTGTCCAGATTAGTGTCGCTTCAAACCCAGCTCCCTGAGCAGGATTTCATCGCATATATCCCCTCCACCACCCCCCGCCCCGCCGCCAATCGTCTTCACGTGCTGCTGGCGGTTCTTGAGCTGAGAGCCTGCGATCGGCGAATATACTACGGCCGCCAACGCGAGTGGGATGAGCGTGAAGATAACCGGGGGAAGGATGGGCAGCTTGCTCAAGTCTGGCCGCCGCCGGTATATATAGGGAGACAGCACAGCTCCCAGCGAGGTACTTTTTCGTCTTGCCGCCCTTGCCGCCCTTCAAACCCTTTCCATTCTTCTTGCACCCCTTACCGCTCCGCTTCTTCTTTTATATATGATGTCCCGGCTTCCGGGGGCCGGGCTCGGGGCTGTTGTTGAGGAGGTATAGTTCGTTTCTCGATTTACGTGCCCGATGGTGATCGCGATCCCAGTGCTTTCGATATACACAGTGGTGGGAGCAGTGCGCGTTCCGGGTCGTGTGGCGGAGGGAGAATGGTGGGTATATAGAGCCCGATGGGGTTCACATAGCGTGAATGTTGCGGGCCCGGACCGGGGGTATATAGAGGGACGGGTAGCGGGGTTGTCTCGCGCAATCTGAGATGGAGGCAAGTGCGGGGAAAGCCGTTTTGAGGAATGGAGGATGGCGTTGGCGCGAGCCTATTGATGATATGTTAGTTGCTCGTCTCTTAAGTGGATCCAAAAGGTATGTGAGAGTGGTGTACTTACATAGCGTGGGACGTCATCGGTGGATGGCTCAATGACGTTGAACGGGTAAAGTTGCTGCGACATTTTGAGGCAGCGGGAAGATATAGAGGCTACTTCGAGGAGATGGTAGCATTTGTAAATGGAGGGGGTTCCTCGACATGCCGGTGACGTTTCCAGAGCCACCGGTCTTCACGGCATCGAGACGCCGTATATTGATTCGAGCGTATATACGCTTCGTCCTGTGTCCGGTCCTCAAGGGCACGGATGCAGTCTCTGTTACTGCAAGGCGCCGTTGGCATGTACCCTGGTCCCATGGCGAGAAAGTGAGGTGGGTACTCGTCGACTGGAGGCATGTAGCCTGTGCTTAGAATTCCTTTGGAAGACCCTTCGCCAACTCCCTCAGCTGCGCCGCCATAGCGGCATCCACCTTCTGAAATAGCTTCTTCTTGGGCTTCGTCGCCGAGGGCTTCAGGACCTTCGACGACGATATCGCCTTAAGGCGAAGAGCAGATCGTCGTACTCCTCTGAGAGGAAGTTGTTGTTTATGACAATCACGTCAAGAACAATGTCGCCGTGACGGTGCGAACGATCAGCACTTTAGACGCCGAGAATTTAATGTCTCCTTTCCCTAAGTACTTTTGCGTCTTTTTGGAGGCAATGCCTGCGATGGCGGTATATACGATCTGCGGGACTGCGGGAGTATACTGCGGGCAGCGGCAGCTACCGATAGGGCGGTAAGCGCATCTGGTAACGCATTGATGTTGATAGGCGGGGCGGCGGCTGTGATAGATGGAGCGTCGGGAGCACTAGCCTGACGCCAGTGGTTGCCGTCTGGCAGGGTGCTTTTGACTTGCTCGGCACCCCCTAGGCGGGCTTGACGCCGACCCAACTGGGGCGCCATTGACCAGCCTTTGATAATGTCGCTGCCGTCGTGCTGAGCTACCACCCGGGCCGGATGGCGCCTAACTGTTCCCTGAGTACGCAAGCCTTCATGGTCGCGTCGGCCTTGTGGTCCTCAAAATTGAAAGTGACGCCGCGGATGATTTCTTCCACGTTCCAACCCGTGATGACGTATACTGGGAAGGATTTCCCGGAAAAGAGGAGGCTGACGCCCGTTCGCAGACCGTCCCTGACCCGATGACCATGATCACCTTCAGGAGGGAAGGTAGCGCCGTATATGCCCCTCGGAATGGCGAGGCCGACAGTCAGTCAGCTAGGTCGATGAGCTCACTGTACTCGTGAGCCACGCCGACAATATACATATAGGATTCATCGTTCCCGGAGATCTCTAAGTGGAAGGTTTGTGGTAAGATTCTGACGTGGGATACATAGGGGGCCCAACCTTGCGCGAGCATAGCAAGCGCGATGATGGCGGCCGTGGTTGAGAGGAACTTCCAGAAGACTATACAATCGACGTTAGCAAGTTTGCTTTTTATCGCATCATGTCAACTCACGTTGAAGGCCGCAATTGCAGGACAAAGTGACAATCGCACGCACTCCAAGATTTTCCCCGCTTCTAGGAGAGTCTTCCGCTGGCTTGGTCGACCTCGCCGAAACCAGTCGGATTTCCGTTGAGGAAAAGGGGCCGATGCACACCGCCACCGTTGCGGCGACGGACAGGAGACTCTTCAAAGGGTTGCATTTCTTCATCGACTTGCTGCTAGGAGCGGGCATATTGTAGGCTCATGGTCCGCTCGTAGGTCCAGATTGTGGCTGCACTCGCGATGACAGTCTTCGCCTTCGGCGGCCCAGTCAGTATCTGGTGGGAAAGGCCTTCCAACATCGCACCCTCGCCGTGCGACTTTGCAATACGCGACTTGAGGGGCGCCACGGCATCTGAGGCCTTTGAGGCAGAGCGCGTTGTAGACCTCAATGTGGTCAAGATGCCGCTCTCGGAGAAGAGATGCTTTTCGATCGTGCGCAGGCGCGCTTCTTGGTCTTCCGCTAGCTGCGAGACGATCTTCGTCTGCAGCTTCAACGAAATTTGATGGCGTAGCCGTAGAGCATCATGTAGGAGGCGGCGACGAGGAAGCAGTCGCCGTCTTCAGCCACGCAATGTATAGACCGTGGTATATAACAATTCTGAGCTGGTAAGCAGATATCGGACTTCGCAGATCTAAGACGTACATATATTCTCCATTTTCCATTTCCCCGCATGGACTGGATGTCCGAAAATGGAGAGAGTCCGAGTGCTATACAAAGCTTGGGTTGGAGTACCATGCTTTCTTTGACGTCTGACAGTTGGTTTCCTTTGGGCTTCGCGGGATATCGCACGACCACCCACTGACCATCATATTCGTCGTAGATTTCATAGTGGTGGTAATGGTCTTAGTGTTTTCCATGAGATGTCGCTTCGAATTCCGACCGCTGGGTTCCTCCGGCGTCCCCACTAGTCCTAGGAGCTCTTGACAAATGCTGATGTAGGGGAGAAAGATTTCAGGTTCCATATGAAGGCGTCTCACTTTCCTCATAACCATTCTCCTGTGGTGCTGTTGGAGAGGATGAGTGGTAATGACTGTGCATAAAGAATGCTATAGACGAGTGCTGTCCTTGACATGTCGGATACCGAGGACGTTCAGAAGTGGGTTTGAGTTGCGCGCCTACTCATGGCGGCAGTTAGCAGGCTCCACCGTTTCAAGCCCAGGTCACATACCTAGTCGTCATGGCTGGTAGCAGCTTCGTCGTCAGTGTTGACGGCAACTTGTTCCTTTATACAAAATTTCTGTTTGTTAGGTACGGATTGCCATTCCTTCGGCGAGTACGTACTATATAAAAATGGAGATCGTTAAGTACAATGCGGCGCTTACACGCAAACAAGTATAATATAAAATGGGGGTATGGAGAATGATCGATGGAGGATGTAGGGGGGATTGCTTAAACAGTCGAGCATTTTATGAAGTGGTGATCGAAACGGGCTTGGTGTTTTGTGGAGCCTTACGGTAGAACTAGGGTCTCGACTGTGGCCACGTACCGGAAAAATAATTGGCCGATGGCGTTGGAAAAAAGTTTGTCGCGAAATCTGAGGGCATGGTTGGAGATCTCGACTTAACTACATATTCTACTGCACCCCGTTTTACCAACTCATACACCTCTGCACGACCACGCCGCACTTCCAATTTTTTGTGTCTAGGCTAAATCTGCGCCATTAATCATGGCTTCAAAACGGGTGCGCGAGGAGGAGCATGAGGGGGGAGGGAAGAAGGTCAAGGTCGTTGAGGAGACCGTTGTTGTGAAAGAGAAGAAGGTCAAGAAGGACAAGTCTGAGAAGAAGGAGAAGAAGGAGAAGAGCAAGAAGGAAAAGAAAGACAAGAAGGACAAAGTGTCGACCGAGTCCACCCCGCAAGATGAACCTTCCCACGATACCGAATCGCTCGACACAGAAGCCCAGCGCAAAGCCGAGAAGAAGGCAAAGAAGGCCGCAAAAGCCGCGAAGAAGGCAGCCAAACTTGCCGCCGAGGTCACCGTCGAGCCGGCCGCCGTTGAACCCACCGAGACCACTGACCTCGACCCCATGGCCTCCTACACACAGCCCGCCGCCCTGACCGCACTTCCGCAGTCCGAAATCGATGCATACCTCACAACCAACCAAATCACCATGACTGCCCCGGGCACCACATACCGCCCCGCCCTCGACTTCGCCTATCTCACCCTTCCCAAAGCTCTCCGCGCCCCCCTCTCCGGCTTCTCAAAACCGACTCCTATCCAAGCCGCCGCCTGGCCCTACCTTCTAGCCGGACGCGACTTGGTGGGAGTTGCGGAGACTGGCTCCGGCAAGACACTCGCCTTCGGTCTGCCCGCTGTGCGCCACATCCAGCGTCTCGATGCGCAAGCCGGGAAGCGCAAGGGCGTTCGCGCCGTCGTCGTCTCCCCGACTCGCGAATTGGCCTCACAGATCGCAGTACAACTTGGCCCGCTTGCAGAAGCCGCCGGCCTAACTGTGGCGTGCGTGTATGGTGGTGTGCCCAAGGATCCGCAGATTGCGGCACTCAAGCGCGCGGCCATTGTGGTAGCGACACCTGGACGGCTGAACGATCTCGTAAGCGATGGCTCCGCCGACCTGAGCTCCGCAGCTTTTGTGGTACTGGACGAGGCAGACCGCATGCTGGACAAAGGCTTCGAGCAGGACATCCGGAAGATCCTGGGTGCGACTGGGAGCGCGGCGAGCCGCCAGACGGTCATGTTCACTGCTACCTGGCCACCGGAGGTGCGTGCACTTGCAGCCAGTTTCATGCGCGACACCGTTCGGGTCGTCGTCGGCGACAGCCCCGATGGCGAGCTCCGCGCCAACACCCGCATCGAGCAGCGCGTCGAGGTGGTCGAACCGCGCGCCAAGGAGGGTCGCCTCGTTGAGCTCCTACACCAGCTGCAGAAGGGAGCGAAGAAGGACGACCGTGTCCTTGTCTTCTGCCTGTACAAAAAAGAGGCCGCACGAGTTGAAAGCACGCTGCAGCGGCGCGGACTGAAGGTGGCCGCAATCCACGGTGACTTAGGCCAGGGGCAGCGCGAACAGGCGCTCGAGGCGTTTCGCAGCGGCCAGGTACGCATCCTCGTCGCGACGGATGTGGCGGCGCGCGGTTTGGATATCCCGGCTGTGAAGGCGGTGGTGAATGTTACGTTTCCGTTGACGGTTGAGGATTACGTGCATCGGATCGGGCGAACTGGGCGCGCAGGGCTGAGTGGCCTGGCCATTACGCTGTTTACGGAGCACGATAAGGCGTTGAGTGGGGCGTTGATCAATGTTCTGCGGGCGGCGAAGCAACCTGTCCCGGAGGAGCTGATGAAGTTTGGCACTACAGTCAAGAAGAAGGAGCATGCGGCGTATGGCGCGTTTTACAAGGAGGTGGATGAGACGAAGAAGGCAACGAAGATTACCTTTGATTAGATGCTTGGGGATCGTTGGCTTAGAGGGCGTTTAGACGTGCGTTCTGTCCGAGCCACGACGGCTATTCAGACGGACGCCTTATTTCACGGACTCTTTGATTTTCTGTCATACCAAAGGCTTTGGAGCATCGTGGCGAGATTCGATCTTCTTCAACTTCCATTTTGTGATGCGCGCATATTCCCGATCGGGAAAGCTAGCGAACGAAACGTGACCACGCGCGAATCGATGAATTACCCGTCTCTGCCTTACGAGCGCACTCAAACAGACGACATCACGCAGCGAATCATAGCCACTTCATGACAAAGGCCAAGTGCCCCATAAAGCCCATTCGATCTCCAGGCCCCTGACCCCGCAGCGGGGATCGCGGCATGATGCCGTCGATGACATCAGTGACATCATTGGTACTACCAAACGCTATATACCCGTCATCCCTTCCTTCCCCTTCATGTCCGCAAACCCCTCCTCTCACTCCACCTCACACCGACCGTAAACGTAATTCCGAACATACCAGCCATGTCTTCCTCCGAACCCCATAGCGACCCGTACCTCGACAAGAACCTTGAAGACCCGCCGCTACGGCGCAAAATCGCCGATCTGCAGAGCTTCATCCGCGCGACTAAGTTTTGCATGATGACGACGCGGGAGGATAGCAGCGGGCTGCTTGTCTCGCGGTGCATGGCGCTTGCCGCTGAAGTACGTTCCCCCGCCCCCCCATATTCCGTCTCTAACCCCCAGCAGGAAGACAACGGCGCGACGCTCATATTCCACACCAACCTAACGAGCGGGAAGACTGACGACCTGCGCTCGGACTCGGATGTCAATCTCGCCTTTATCAATCCCCAGGGCTCGTGGGCTAGTGTCTCAGGCCGGGCGGAGGTGGTGGATGATCGTACGGCGGTGCGCAAGTATTACAGTCCGGCCCTGAAAGCGTGGGTGGGCGATTTGGGGGATGGGACGCATGATGGTGGGCCAGAGGATCCGAGGGTGGGAGTGATTCGGGTGCACGTTGTTACGGTGCAGTATGGGCTGCAGATATCGGAGGGGGGGAGTACTGGGAGGGAGATTGTGGATGCGGCAAAGAGTGGAAGGCCTGCGCGGGTCAGTCATGTCAGGCATGTGGAGAGGGAGGAAGTGAAGGAGTGGAAGGAGGGGAAGGCAACGTAGGACTTGCGGCAGGTTGTGGGAGACGATGATGCTCTGCAAAGGCCTATCTACCAATAGGTCGGCTTTATATATGCATCAATAACCACGATAACGTCTCTCTGTCTTCGTTCGACATCCCCTGCAGAAAATGAACTTGTACTTGAAGATCCGGACTTCATCACTAACTAAAGGTCTTGTTGCTGTACTGTGGACTTGTATGTAGCCTGGAAGAAAGAGATGCCACCAAGGCTGAGTTAGCCACGGCTGAACCGCATTTGATGAGGAGCTTACGTTTTCAAGACACATGGTTGAGTTTGAGCAGTAGGGAAAAGCGTTCGACGTTATTCATAGCAAAAATTCCGACCCGATGTCGGTCGACACTCAGTGGAGTCCCCTCGCTATCACTCCGTGAGAGATTCAGCAGGGTAGAGTTGTGCCGGGTAATTGACCGGGAAGCTAGCATTCCTGTTATGGTTAGCGTCCGATTTGTTATCGATAAGCATCCACCCATATCGAGCTAGCGCGACGAGGCCTGGGCCATTTTTTTCCATCACCAAACTTCACGCGAACCGCATCGACCACCCAACAAACCTCAAGTCGAGAACGGAGGAGCACCACCAATCTTGCCACCATGGAGACCTCAATATCTACACTGCTTTCAGATCTCAGCGAGTCACTGGAAGCAGCTGCCAAAAGCGTACCGGAACCCGCAAACTCTGCGCCACCGAAAGATGGCATGTCGCTTCTCGGACTGAAGAACGAACTGCTCCTACACTACGTCATGTACACCAATCTGCTGCAGCTTAATGCTATCCGGATGCTGAAAGACTCGGCTGGACAAGACTCAGATGCGTTGGATACATCGGCCTACCAACAACGGCGCGAAGACATTGTGAAGAAGCTGGTGGAGACGCGGCTGTATCTGGAAAAGGGCGTAAAACCACTTGAAGGACGGCTGAAGTACCAGATCGACAAGGTCCTCCGCGCCACGATGGAGGTCAATGCCGCAACACAGCTGCCAGTTCGGCCCCACACCAACGGCAAGACCAAAACGAAGGCAGGCGATGCTAGCGACGTCAGCGACGCCGAAGCAGATGCCACTGTGTCTGACGAAGACGCCGACGAGCTCACATACCGCCCCAATCCCGCGGCATTCATGCGCCCCGAGACCGAAGACGCCGACAAAGAAGAGCCGTCCGATGGTCTCTACAGACCGCCGCGCCTCAATCCTGTCATGATGCCTGTGTCACGTCCCGCCGAAGCCCGCACCGCGCGGCCGGGCAAGTCAGCCACCCTCGACGAATTCATCGCGAACGAGATGTCGACGGCGCCCATGGCTGAGCCCAGCATCGGTAGCACCATCGTGCAAGGCGGTCGGCGGAGCAAGTCTGCCAAAGAGCGCGCGGAAGACGAAGCAAAGCGGGTGTACGAAGAGTCAAACTTTGTGCGTTTACCCAAGGAGAGCAAGAAGGATCGTAAGAAGATGGGGCCGCGGGAGAATGGGTTTGGCGGAGAGGACTGGAGGGGTCTGGGCGTAGGGTTGGACCGTATCGAGCGTCTCACCAAGCGGAAGGAGGGCGAGGGCGGACTGGAGAGGAGCCGGAAGAGAGAGCGGACGGGCGATGGAGAGGGGGAGAGGTTTGGAGCTCAGTTTGCCAAGCGGAAGAAGACGGTCATGGGAAGGTTCAAGAGGTGAAGATAGGGCTCGCGGCATGGCTTACCGGCCTTGGACACAACTCCGCATGTAATACCGGCGTTTTAGGAATTTGGCACTGGATGGTGTTTGGGACTGATATCCATGGTCTTCGAAAGCCTAGGAAGCATAGAGTGGGGCATACTGCGTGGAGCACTGTGACGGACTCAGTTGGGATGCAGGTTTGCAGTCCGTTACCAGTCACCTCGCAGATGCTATCTTGACTCGAAAGTATCTTATTGAGCAGGTTCCGCGCAGGCAATGACACCGTCTTGTCGCACTCGGAAACTCTGCGCTCTTGCTGGCCCTGAACCTTCGTCATCATGTGTTTCGCCTTGACAAACATCGGTCCATTCCTCGAAATCTAGACTTCATGCGATTGTTTGGGACATCGGCTCTACTCACCGCTGCCCCACATGCATGCCGTTTATATCAGCGGCGGCCAACATCCGGCCGTGAAACATGTCTCCAAAAGCTTTAAGGTCGGCTGTTCTACTAACGTCAACGATCAAGCATGTCGCTTCCTGCGACCGAGAAAACCTTGCACCCCACCTTCCTGCCGATGTTTGGTGTTTCTAACGCCCTGTGCTTCATACCCCTCAGCCTCCCCCGCCCTACCCACTCTTGTCCCTCAGTCGCCCTCAGTAAAGAGCGGGGTACGGCATCTCCGTGCGACCCCGCAGTGGACCGAGCTGATGCCACGGTACATTAGCCAGGTACCGCCCAGACCCGTGGATCTATTCTCGGATAACACGAACAGATCGGCAGAGGAACGACTACGAGCGATCGCTCGGGCTTTATTCCCCTCCATCCCATCTTTCCAGGAGTGGCGAAGCGAGCGGCGATCGAGCGCAATCACGACTTGTGCCTGGGCCTGAAGCAGGCCCTCAGTTGGTACTCCAGCCGGGGGGCATATGTACGATACTGTACTGCGCGTGGCTCCGATTCTTTTCCCCATAGCTTGCCGCTGCGTATGTTTTCGCTTCCCCCATGCCTTCTAACCGACCCGGTCCTGGAAGGCAGGTGCGACCCGGGGTCGCATACCATGGCCTGTATCCCCGGTCCTCGCGGTGTCAGGGGTATATACGCGCGTACTAAGTGTCCCTGCGCGCGGGGCTCGGCGCTCGCTCGTTGGGTGGCTGTCACGGACTGAGGTGTGAAGTTTAAACCCCCACCCGCTCGAGCGTCACTGCGGGGAACGCGACTCAGAGACGCGGGCGGGTGAGACCCCGTGGGGTGAGGCGGAGGCGGGATGCTGTCGCATGGCGGAGGTGCGTACGTCTTTTGATCGCACCCCGCGCCTCCACTTCCTACCCGCCCGCCCTACCCCTGGCGGGTATCGCGGTGTCCTCATCTTAAATGCTTGCATGCGTCATGGGAGTGGGCCCTCGGCGATGTCGCCCTTATCGCGTGCGATCCGAGAGAGAAGCCTGGGTTATGCGAGGCTGCGGGCATGGGCGTCTCGAGATGGATGGGTACGTACCCTTGGAGGGCAACGCTGGACCAACGGGGTAAGTATGTACCCGGTCACGTCAGGTATACGTATTAGGTACTTGCGTTTGTGGGGGTGGGGAGGAGTGCGGTGCGGTCGTGGGAATAGGACCACGGATTCTGCAATCACGACACTGGATGGGGAACCTCGAGGCTCGTCCCTTCGCTACCAAAATCGCGACACCGGCTGTACAAATCGAGGCTTGAGCCTTCGCTACCAAACTTCGGGAAAGCTAAATCCTGCTTGTTGGCGCGGGCATTGGAGATGCCTGAGGTCCCAACCTTGCGGCACGGGACTTGGGTCGGTGTTAGCAGCGCCTAGAATGCCGACTTCACCACCTCCGGCTGGGTATATAATACGGTCCATATACCGCTCGTTTTTATCCACGGGGCGCGGGCCATGCAAGGTACGGTACACGAGCGAGCCGGCGGCCGGGGGCCGAATCTGAGCGCGAGCACGCGGGTCCCCAGCCTGACGCTAGGCTCGAGGGCATACGCGCGGGAGCGGCCTTTCGCTTTCGAGGCACCGAAGGGATGCATATATTTTAGGAAGAGAGAGTACGTACTGCGTACCTCTCCCCCCCGCACGACTGTCCCGGTGATCAACCCCGCCGTGTCGCCCTTCGTCTCAAGCTTTGCGCTGCCCATCCCCGCTCACACCTCGTGAGGCCCCGGTCGGCGACCGGGACTTTGACATGGGCCTGTTCTGGGGCCGACGACTGGTGCTCTGAGTGCGGGGGTTCCTCGGCTGGCGTTCGTGGCCTGCTTTGCGTGCTGCGAGGGGATGGCATAGAAGGCTGGTTCGAAAGATTACTTGCCTGCATGTACCGCTCCCTGTATGTGCGTCTGTCAGAAGCTGAATACTCGGCCTTGGTGATGGGAGCAAAGCTCGTACACAGGCACGGCATCTGTGTGAAGTGAAGATTGAAGTAGAAGAGGAAGAGAGGAAGAGACTCTCGAGATTTAAAATATACGATGCTAAGTATCCTCCTTTGCTCCTTCCTTCTGTTATACTCGCATCAAATCATGCACTCCTTCCTGACATAACAATGCTCCTTCCATACCCACATCACTTGGTACGTAGTGAACGGAGGGAAAACGCGCGGTAATTGGTAGTTGCACTCCGATTTATGATTGGGTATATGAGCGCGAGGCCGCGAGACTAGGCATGCGTGCGTGCAGCGTGCAGCGGGCTGCGTTTTCGAGAAGGGAGATGCAGTTCACGTGCTGTGGGCCCCGGGGGGGGGCGGGGAGGGGAGAATGCGAGAGGGGGGAGATGCGGGAAGGGTATGGCTGGTGGGGGTTTATGGAGGCAGTGGAGGATATGGCCGTGTGATAGTTTTGATCGCAGCGCAGTGCGTTTTGGAGATGAGATGAGGTCTCCATGCTAACGAATATCGCCGCCGATTTACCCGCGCGGGGCGATATCACCGCTACGGTACGGTACGCTCGGCTGTCGGCAGCGCTGACCAACCTCGCTGCGGATGGCTAGGGCGAGGGGCACGCTGGACGAGATACGCTGGAGCTGGCGCAATGCATGCAGCAGTAGATACGGTGTTTCTTTGGTCTGGCGGCCGGTCGTCGATAGGTCTGCAGCATTCACGTGCGGAGACGAGCGAATGGCACGACGAACGACGCGAGCAGCACCGCTCAAACCGTGCTTCGAACCTGAAACGCCGCGCGGATGCAGGCGAACGTGACCGCTCCGGTATGGGTGGGCTCGTTGGCCTGAATGGGGCGGGAATGGATGGGATGGATGCGGGCGCGCTGCGTGCTCGGATCTACATCTACGGTACGCCTGTTGGGGAGGGCGTCACCGACGTCTGGCGGGCATGCTGCCGCTGCGGTGTACTGCGGTACAAGGGCTGGGGTTTGGTACCATCGTAGATCCTTACATCGTGGCCGGGGGGGGGTTGTTTGGTTGTTCATACTTCGTGCGCACGGAAAGAGCTTACGGGGAACAGATGAGGGGAAGAAGAAGACAAAAGCATTTCGTTCCCCGGATCTGCAGATTGCACCCCGCGCAACAACACAGTTCAAGCTTCCCTGTTTCCGCTGTGCGTTTTGCTGATGTAGGAGCATTCTTACTGTACGTAGTATGTAAGGAAGGGACATGATGTACGGAGGTAATGGGAGCATGATAGAAGGAAGGAGCAAAGGAGGATACTTGGCATCGTGCTTTTAAGTCTCGAGAGTCTCCGACTCTCTTCCTCTCTGTCTTCTACTTCAATCTTCAGTTCTAAAGTTGCCTTGTCACACAAGAGCCGTTGCTCCTATCATTTGCAGTTGTGGATTGTAATGGCGTACTCCGTACATTGGACGGAGTACCCTCACGTTTTGAATGGGAGTAAAGAGAGGGAGAATGCTACGTACAATGGTGGGCTACGAATATGGGGAACAGGGAACAGAGTTACTGGGGGTGAGAGCCTGAACAGAGGCAGATGGCGGGGGCGGGGGATGAATTGCGGAGAGGAAGCGGATGAAGCCATCATCGGTAAGGAGCTCACCACCCAGGCTGACGCTGAGACAGCGGGCGCCCTTGGCGCACTCAATCTCCTTCGCCAGGCCTTCTCGAGCCGGACCCATTCGTTCTGTGCGCCTTCTGAACCATTTCCATCCCCTTCGTTCTGCTCCCCGAGTCGTACCCGCGCCGCTGATCGGCTAGCCACCGCCGCGGCTTGTGGAGGGGGGGCGGGTGAAGAACGACTAGCGGCGCTTCTTCTTTTGTTTTCTTTCCCAATATCTCCGGCGATCCACGAAAGGCCGCGCAGAGAGCGTGCCTTGCCGCGCCTCACTACTCCGTACATCCCGGCAAATCCTCCAACCCACTGCGCAGGCCGCGCGCTGCGAATCAACAAGGTCGTCCCATGAATCTTCACGCCTCTATTCCCACACCGCAGGGTCTCTGCAGAGGCACCGCAAAAGGGCAAGTCGCACAGAGCCTTTCCTTTCCCCGTCCGCGCCCGCTGCCGACCGTCTCCGCATCCCCCCCGCACCGGCCAGTCACACGTTGCTGTGAGGGTAATTTTCCTTTGAGCGACCCCAGAGGGGCTCGTGCTGCTCGTTGATCCCCGGTTCCGTCCCCGCCCCCGCAGCCGCTTTTTGCGCGCGCGATACGCGGCGGATGGCGAGGCGCGCGTCGTATTTCCTGATGGCTTCATTCCCAAGACGATGGGATCAGGTTTGGGGGACGGGGTCGGGGTTGGGGGTTGGGTAGGATACGAGCTGCGTCCCAACGGTTGACTCGATCGGGCTATTGGATGCCAGAAAGCGGCATGAGGAGGCTCGGATTGGGGAGGATGGAGCGAGGGTGGGATGGGTACGGTGGTGTTGCGGCAGGATTTGGCTCCGGCGCGTTGATGCCCATTTTGGGCGGGTGCAGACGGGAGGATGGGGGGGGGGGTGGTCGGCGCGCGGCCGGCGTTTGCTTGCTGGATGGCGGGGGGGTTGTTGGATCACAGATCGAGACGTGGTGGGGGAAGGAATGGCAGGAAGCGGGGTGATGGCAGCGCCGCTTCTGCACTCGAGCACGAAGACGGAGTAGCTACGCGAATGGAGGAGGAAGGGACGACTCGAACAGTCACTCCGTGTTTGCCTCCGTCGAGCAGAAGGGGGAGTAGCTCGAGCGGCGCGCGGCTGGACTCTGCGCTTGCGGGCGAGTGCAGGCGCGTGGCCGCCACACGGACGGGATGCGAGCGAGCGACGGGCGGTTTGTGTCGAGGTGGCGAAGGCGGGAGAAGGATAGAAGGGGTGTGGAAGGCGGGATGGAGGGCGGGTGTGGGCACGATATGGCGGTGGGATGGGGTGCGAACTGACTCTGAGCGGTGGGTTTACCCCACTTCTCACGATGGGGCGGGCCAGTGGGGAAGTTGAAGTGCGCGAACGCTGAAACGAAGACTGTAAGCTGCGAGGCAGCTGACGACGACTGGCTGGCATGAATGGTTGATACCATGGCTGGTACCTGGTACGTACCGCGCCGGTGAGGGCCGCGCGATACGAGGCCTCAACGGTACTTGTCCACGAGTACCCGTTGCCTGCTGGGCTGCCCCTGGAAGTACCTTTGATGTAACGCGGTTGGACGGGGGGAGGGGAGTTGTCGATGCATCATCCATGTGGGCAGATGGGCCCGTGGCGGCCCCGGCCTGGTCAGGTTGTTTGCTGGGGGGGAGGTATGTACCTGTCCCATGAACATATCCAAAGATACATGCAACGTTCGCGCCCTTGTTCTCGGCTCTGCCTGTTGTCTGCAGAGGCGGGAGCTTTGGAGGGATGTGATTCGGGGAGCATGAGGGCGTGATGTGGAGTATGGAGTGGGGGGGATGAGGGGTACGGGAGTGAGCGAGTATGAGCGAGTGTACGTTTGGAGGAGGGCAAGAGATGGAGAACAGAGAGGGCAGTGGAGGGGGGATAGAGAGTGAGGAGGGGGGATAGAGAGTGAGGAGGGGAGGGGTACTGTAGCATTAACCACACCGGCCCTCATCTTACCACTGATATCCCGGCGACGAGCAACTCAGAGGAGTGTGAGTGAGAGTACCATAGTACGTAGACCTTGTCGACTGACTTGGAAAAGTGCACGAGATGGTCGACAGAGCAACAGACAAGGCTTTTGTATATCAGTCGAGCCAACTGCCATCCCCGGCGAAGGAGTGAAGGGATCTACGCTTCGTACTTGTATCTGATTGTCTCCTCTCTCTCTCCCCTTTCCTTTCCATTTGCTCTTTCAGGTGGTTGTTCGGCCTCTTCAGCTACCCGAAGATCAGTGTAACACTTTGTGCTCACTGTTGTGGTTGAGGAGTACAATCCCGTTGTTGTTCTCCCTTACCCGCTGTCCCACCACTCCACTACGGGTACGACCTCCACTACCACGACTCCACTACTGCTATCTCCCTCCCAACGACCATCATCTCCAGCAATTCCTATCCTGCAGTACCACAGTACATACCTTCTCCTCTGGCTTGCAGGTCCATCCACCATACAACGCACGCAATCCAGACCACACAGTCCATACCAACGACACAATCCTATGCCCCTCTCCTAGCACTGTATCAACCACCACCAACCTCAACCATCCACCTTCATCCTCCACCCTCCACAACCGCCCTACCCCTCTACATCATCGACGAACGAAAAGACGGGCATTTTTGCGCTAGAAGGCCGCTCGTAATGCTGTCAGCGAGTCCGTCGTTGTCGGCGCCGCCAGCTGCAGCATTAACCCGTCGTCGACTCGTGCTGGTGCAGCCACCCACCTCAAGCAACTCCACATCAAGCAAATTCCATCAGCCTTCGAGAGCTGCTTATCCTTCCATAGGATAGTCCTTCGCGTATCGAGGAGTCTAACCTTACTCGCTCCCCTTCCACCAAAAACTTCTTCATATTCTTGTCCATACACATCATATCCCACCCCTCCCTCCACATCTACTTCTATCTCTTCTCACCGGCCCCCCAGTTCACCACTCCATTCCCCCTCCCCTCCCCCCCGGCGCCACTAATACCACCACCGAACCAGCCTTGGCTTCTTCATCCACCCTCTCCCACCAATCCGGTATCCCGCTTTTCCTTCCACGGTCTAACTAACCGTAGTAACTTCGTACTCTCCCCCTCCTTACCCGATATTCTCCCCCTCCCAATCCCCCGCTCCCTCTTCTCCACCACACACTCTCCCCCCATCCCAACGCCCCACAAAGGTGGCTGCAGGAGGTACGAGCGCTGGCCAATCACCATGGGTTCTGCACCTCTGTCTCCAGACTTAAGTCCTCTCTCAGTCGCAACTCCGAATGGCTTTTTCCCCTCGCACGAATCCTTTACCCTCAGCATCGATCCAGTTGACGGTGCTGCATCGTTCGGACATCACCAGCATCACCACCGCTTTAACCACTCCATCAGCCATTCGGACGCCGTGTCTGCCGCCGCAGCCTCCGGTTTCGCCATCCCCTCTCCCCAGCTTCGTCAGCATAAGACGCCCAGCTTCGCAGTCCCCCCCCCCGCGTCCGCCAATTCGTTCTTCGTTCCCCAATACCACCACCACCACCACCACCACGCGAATCCCGCAGCGCAACAGCTATCTCCCCCCCAATCCCACCCCAGCACTCTTAGCAGAAGCAACAGCGCGCCCAGCATCCACCACCCAGCGAGCTCCCCCGCCCTCCCACCCCCGCACCACTCGCTCCACTACGCGCTCGCGCACAATGTTTCCATGACCGAAGACATCAAGCCGCGTCTGCGCACCATGTCGCAGTCCTCCACAGACCGCGAGGCGTCGGCCGAGGCCAAGCCGGTGCTGCAGCACAAGTCGAGCATGGACGCCGGCTCGCTCGATGCCGCTATGTCGCCGCCGTCGGCCGGCACTGGTGTCCACGGGTCGCTGGACAACGATCTGCGCGCTTCGAGTGTAAACCCTAGGAAACGGCCCAGTACCGATACAATTGACTACCCGCGCCGGCGAGCCACCATAGCCGTACGTTGCATTTCGTGTTTCTTGCGTTTTCCTGTGATATCTCATCCGCCTCTCGTAACGTCCGGCTGATCTCCCCTCGCTCATAGTGCGAAATATGCCGATCTCGTAAGAGTCGCTGCGATGGCTCACGTCCTAAATGTCGCCTGTGCACCGAGCTCAACGCCGAGTGCGTGTACCGCGAGCCGGGCATCAAGCTCGACGCAGGCGACAAGCTGATCATCCAACATTTGGAGAAGATTGAGTCGTTGCTACAGCACCAGCTGGCGTCGGCGGCATCCACTCCCGCGCCCCCTCTCCACAACGGCCTCCCCCCCGTTCACTCCCCCGCCGCAACCAGCAGCAGCACAATCGGCGACGACGCGATTATGCGACACGGCGCCCGCTCAACCCCTACCCCTATTATGCACTCTACGCCGCCGCTCGGCGTCAACATCCCCGCATCGTCGCCAAACGGCGTGGCCGGGACGTGGGCGACGGGTCCGGCAACGACCACGACTCCCACAGCCCCCACACCGCTCTCTATGATGCCGCGCAACCACACCACGCCCGCGCTGAACCTGCTCCAGTGGCCTAAGATCCGCGATCTGGTGTCCCACCGCTGGGACCCGCAGGTGCTGGTGCAGTTGGAGATGCAGCGCGAGCCGCTACCGTATACCACGCGGCCACCGGATTTCACCCATGCGGCGCAGTACGCGGACGCCTTTTTCAAGCGCGTCAATGTGTGGTATGCGTGCGTGAGCCCGCACTCGTGGCACCGCTACTACCGCAACGCGCAGGCGGTGCACTTCCGCGAGGGCGCGGAGAGCTGCATCGCGCTGCTTGTTCTGGCGCTGGGATGTGCGCAGACGGGCGGCAGCATCTCGCAGCTCCCACCCAAGGCGGAGGCGCCTGGCTTTCCCTTTTTTATCGCCGCGTGGGGCATTATGCCGAGCCTGATGATGCGCACGGACGTGCTTGCGGCGCAGTGCCAGATCCTCGCCGCAGCCTATCTGTTCTACACGGTGCGCCCGCTTGAGGCGTGGAATCTGCTTGCCAGCACGAGCATGAAGCTCCAGTTGCTGCTGAGCAGCACTGTGGCGTCGTCGGCGAGCAAGAAGCTTGCAGAGCGGGTGTACTGGAATGCGCTGCTGTTCGAGAGGTACGCCCCTATCCACTCACTCCTAAAGGTATCACTAACGCATCCAGCGATCTCCTCGCCGAACTCGAGCTCCCCCACTCCGGCATAATCCAATTCGAAAACCTAGTCTCCCTCCCCGAGCACTTCGAAAAAACAACCCCGACCATACCCCCAGGCCATCCACCTCCACCCCCCGAACCCGAACCCCCCGGCATCGACGACCTGCGCTACTTCGTCGCTGAAATCGAGCTCCGCCGGCTGCTCAACCGCGTCTCCAACATGATATACTCCAAATCCTCGCCTATCACCAGCACCGCCGCGCTGGACCCGGTGGTCGGCGAACTCGACGCCAGCCTGACGGAGTGGTACCAAAACCTACCCACGGGGGTGCAATTCGTCCTCGGGCACACGCCGCTCTCGAGTCCCGTGCAAACGGTCCTAAGACTGCGCTACTTCGCGTGCCGCACGATTATTTACCGGCCCTACGTCCTCGCCGTGCTTATCAAAGAAGCCGCCTTTTTAGATCCAGCGGTGTCAGAAAACTGCCGCCGGTGTCTCGAGGCATGCATACGACAGCTCGAGTGCATCACCGCACATCACGCCGGTCATCTGCCCTACCTCTGGCAAGGGGCGCTGAGCATTGTATCTCAGGCGTTGCTCGTCATGGGCGCGAGCATGAGCCCCAGCCTAGCGACGCTACTCCCTCGCCCGCAGGAGCTGAACTCGATCATCGACGGCGTTGTGGTGGAGGTGCAGCGGTATGCGCATCTTGCGCCTAGTCTGAAGCTGGCGGCGGAGTTGGTGCGCCAGGCGGAGGAGAGGCGGAGGATGAATATGCGCAGTCCGAGTATGGCGTATGTTAAGGTTGTGGGGTAGATGCGGCGAGGACGAGAGAATGAGTGGCGGGCAAGGGACGCGCGTGGTATGCGGACGCGTTGAACCCGGTGGAGAATACGTCTGACGAGCGCGGTTCCGCGTCTCTCCGTCCATCTACACATACAATTACAGAACCGTCGACCCCGCACACTGCGCCGCACCGCGCCGCAGCGACAGCGCCCCGCAAAACGCGTCTGCAGCGCGCCCACGGCAGGGGTGCGCGTGGCGGGGGCGTGGGCGGGATCGGTGATCGGGGCTTGCGGGGGAGGAAAGGGGGAAGGAGAAGGCTCCGGTGCTGAGGAGAGGGGGAGAGAAGCGAGGGGACGGCGTGTTTGGGGCGCTTGGGCGCACGTGGCTTTGATGATATCCACTGCATGGTTGGGTTTGATGCGGCTATGGTGGGGTTGGGAGAGGGGGGGATTGGGGGTAATGTGTAATGGGGACGGGGATGGGTATGGGGATAGGTATGGGGTAGTGTACCGTAGGTCACGGCTGGTGGGCGGAGGTCTGAAGCATAGGCGGGCATAGCACACACCTGCGTACTTGCGCGGAATACATCCACAATGGCAAAGCATTAGTTGCCTTGAGCAGTCCATAATCCAGTCTGATCCTCACCACCTAAAATTGCTGGCCGACTACAAACCCACGTGCCCTCCCGCCCCGCAGGGTGATCCCCGCGAGTCGGGCCCGCCCGCGGCGACGAACCGCTGCATGCTAGCGGGGATAGGCCTGCGGGGTAAGCGTGGGCGGCAGGGGTGCGGGCAAGGGGTGTGGGCAGGGGGTGTGGGCAGGGGGGGTGTGATGGGGGGGTGTGATGGGGGGTGGCGTTTGTGATCGGGGCGCTTTGGTGGGGAGGGGGAGGGAGGGGAAGTTCCGGTGTCGGTGCTGGGCATAAGCTATGGTAGGTCAGTATGAATTGGTATTCGGGAATGATTGAAGGGAAGAGGGATTTTGGAAGAGTGTGAGGTGAGGGGAGTAAGTTGCTTGTGTTACGGGATTTGCGGTACACTCTGGTGTGGTGCGACGCTGGCTGGCAATTCTAGAAGCTATTCGGAGATTTAGCAACGGTGGCCGGGGCCGGGATGCGCTTGACTGGGGTAAGCGATTTGGGAGGGCTGGCGGCGAGGGATCGGATTCCCTGGATGGTGGGAGCGGGGGGGCGGGGGGGGTCTTGGGATATGATTCTGGGAGAAGGGCCAGGACGAGGACAAGGAATGGAAAGGGTGGAGGTGTTTACCGATCGGTATCCCTGGGAGATGCAGATGAAGATGGTGGACAGGGAGGTTTGATGCTGGAGCGCACGTTTTACTTCTTCTGATCGTCGACCGATGCCCGCCGCCTGACGTCTGCGTTCGCCGCGCCGAGGTTTGTGAGGGCGCAGTGTGGGGAAGGATTCACTGGCTACGATTGGTGGCATCGCGGCACGGGAAGGTCGACGAACGATGGAAGCGGGGTGATCTACGAAGTACGAAGTACGAATGGACGACAAAAGGCGAGGAGCGTCTTCGTCTGCTTCTTACCCCTCCCCGCGGATGTCTCCGGCGCTTTCTGCGGCTGCTGCGGCTGTTTGCGGGTTCGCTTCGGTTCGCGTGTGCGGCTTCGCTTGAGCCTGCATAGCTTGCGCAGAACCCACGAGCGCGGGTTTTGGGCGCGACTGGTTTGGGCGGGGGGTGCATGCGGACGCTGGGCGCGGATTTCAAAGCGGTGGGCTTTTGTGGCGGATGGGGGGGATGATTCATGGAGGGGGTTTGACGGGATGACAGGTGCGGCGCGGGAGGGAGTTGAGGTTGGATATGAATGGGGATATGGCTGTACCTTAGGAAGAGTTGCGCGTTGATCGTCTGTCGATTTGTTCCTCGGGCGTTCTCAGCCTTGCGGACGAGAAGAGCTGTACGAGGATGGATCGTTGACAGTCCATTGCTGCGCGCAACTGCTATCTCTGTTCAGTACCAATTCTCGATACCGTTGCTCGGCATCCTTTGGGTCTCAGATGTATTCTACCGTACGCTGACTGCCGAGTGCCGCCGTCAGTATCAGAATCACCCTCGTTCCACTTCTCACCACCGACACTCCCACCGATCCGAACATCTCGCATTCCCAGCCCGCGTCCCGGGGTGCCTTGTCAAACGCATAAATTGCCTGTTGCGCTGCGCCATTGGCCGTTTACTGCATGACATGTGCGCGTTGGGGCCTGTCATGGCGGAGGTGTGTCCTCGATTCGGGGAGTCTAGGCGGATGTCTCGCCGATGTCGGATCGGGTATTCAGGACGGGGTGCCGAAACATGTCCACTTCGTAATCGGCTCTTGTTAAGTCATCACACAAGTCATTAACATCTTGCTTACGCTGCTCTTTAATAGATCGAATAATCCACATTATACGCTCAATGCGGTGTACGAGGCTCAATATCACGGCGTCCAACTTCAAGCGAAGACGGCCATGTTCCGGGATCTGAGCATGCTCCATCTGGAACTCGTTTATAAGATCATCATCGATAACATCTATCATTGTCTCTGCTGATTCGACAAAGCAAACCGAATCGAGGGACACTCATACAAGTCGAGAACTTGACGTTGAGAGATAGGCAACACACGGCGTACATTCGCTATTTTGTCGGCATCAATCTGGTGTTGATTCATGGCGACCCTCGACCTTCCTCATCAACGAAGATAAGCTTGCATTTGCACTACCTCGTTTTATGCAGCTAACAATCTTAAAGACCTCTTTGTCCACGTAGTCTTCGAAGACCGTTCACTGAGATTCAACCACTCCGGGCGAAGTACCCTGGAGCAGCTGCCCTGTTGTCTAGTGCTGTGACTCGAGCCGATAAAGTCATCAGTACGAAGTAAAGAAGTCTCCAATTGACTCCACTTTCACCACACAAAGGTGATATCTCCTTGCAAACTCGGTTCATCCTCTAGAGGTCCAAATGCCATGAAGTTGAATGGACTCAAGCATTTTAGCCAATCATTGCCACCACAAAACGCCACACGGACGGATATGGCATCTACAATTTACAGCACCCCGCACACCCCTCTCCATCTCTAACTTCAGCTTACATACCTTACGCATAGCACAGCGAACCGCCGGCATCCGCTACATGGCCCGATCCGCAAAGTCCCTCAAAGCCGCGCACGCACTTTAACCGTTCGCGCAGACAACCCAGGTACAGACCAGGTACAGCCCAGGTACAGACACAGCTCCAGCGCTCGTGGACCCCTAGCCTAGCTAACTCGACCCCCCAGACACCTCCAAGCAACGTCATCTCACCCACTCACTCCCCTTATCTCACAAAACCCCGCCCCCATCCCCCTCCCACCCCACCGACACTCCCTCTCGGCGCAAACTATAAAACGCCTGTTAAGCCTCGGGGTACGCATATATATTGCGACGCTCGTCCCGCGGCCCGCGTAGATTAATACCGTGCCCTCCCCTGGGAACTGTGGGTACGAGCCGAGGGTTGGCCGGCGCTTTATGTGAAATTCACTCTTGTGTGGGTTGGGGAGGTGGGTTGCGCGTTCTTTGAGGGGTGAGGGGGTGGGGATGGGGGGACGTGATGGAGGTTGAGGAGGGTGGGGAGGGTTAGTGGGTGGGTGCTCCGGTGGAGTAGGTCCCTGGGGGGTTGATGGGAGGGAGGCTTGGTGAGGCTCCGTTTTGGGCGGGTGATGGTGGGTATGTGAGATGATCTTAAGGCTGACTCGGTGGTACCTTGGCCGCGGTCGACGTCTGCGAACAGTGTTGCTGTTGCGCCTCGTGAGTACCGATATCGGCTATTGATAAAGGCAAGCAGGCGTAGGATTGGAATACATACCTTCGGAGGCTTGTATGCGCTTTCAACCACGCAGAGATCCGCCCTTGCCTTGGAACTGGACTCCCTTATTTAAAAAAAACCCCCCGTTTCAGCCTCGACTGGTCTACCTTCAATCATTTCCCTGTTCTCTGGATTGCGAGTGACAGTAAAAAAGCTTTGGCCGGCTTCCGCCGTCTATCATCGACCACGCCATTGTCGGGTATTCAGTCTCACCTTCGACCTTTAGACATCGACTGCGAAACTTCCTATGAAAAGCGCGAAACGATTGTCCGTGCCTTTGGTAGGTACTTCGTTGCTTGGACTCGCTCCAAGCTTTCTGTAGGAAGCTTCCCGGTAGACGTGTAAAGGTCGAACGTGAAGCTGGATACTACTCAACACGGCGTAGACCAATCAAAGCCCCTGAAGATAAAAACATACAGCAGTTGGGATTCGCTGCTGATCACCCACACAACTACTAGTCAAACGGTTGAAAGCTTAACTTCAGTGAGCAGCCGGGGACTGGTGTTCTCTTTGACCTATGGCCCTATGGCTGTATGTGCTGGGCTGTGGAGGCAACAAAATAATAGCTAACGGAAGGCTAACAACCTCATCAAAAGAGCATAATCACACTTCCAAGGAGGTCTCAGGCTAGATTCAGCTTGCGTTGAGCAACGGACCAACCCTCACCCGACCGGCTAGCCAAACAGAAGACTCGCCGAGTGCAGAAAGACAAAAACATACAGCAGTTGGGATTCGCTGCTGGTCACCCACGCAACTACTAATCAACCGGTTCGCTGTTTAACTTCAGTGAGCAGACGGGGACTGGTGTTCTCAGCGACCTGTGGCCGTATGTGCTGGGCAGATGGCGAAAAGCTATCATGTACAGCTAGCTGATTACCATGGGCCGGACCCGAGGAGCGCTGTCAGCGGTTCAGCGGAGTGAACCGGACAGTGGTGTACGAGGTAAGCTCATCGGCAGCAATGAACGAAGGTAAGGCCTAGAGACAGTGCTTGAAACATAGCATCTAAACCGGATCTGCTGCGCTTTTTTTGCTCGAGACGAGGTGCGTGATGTCGTGCCGAGGTATAGACTGTAGCCTGGCTCGGTCCGGGATGGCATTTGAAGTCATGGTCGAGAAGGCTGAGTTGGCGAAGCTCCGCTTCAAGCTTATGCTGAACTGACAATAGACTGTGCTTTTATGGTTATCTGTACTGTGCTCCATACAAAAAGTGACCAAATCCGCCATGCAAAAGAACCTCGCAAGCAACCGGCGCACCGCCTAACAAAACGCTTGCACACCAGTGATGGCGCGACCAAGAATGAGAGCTAAAATTGTCAGCTATAAGACTCCAAAAGTGAACAAAGCTTACCATGGATATCACTCTGCCCCTCATACGTCTGCGTAACAAACAAGTTCGACACATGCCGCCCAATGTGGTACTCATCACTCGCAGCATTCCCCCCAAAGATCTCCTGCAGTCTACATCTGTCAGCGCCATTCCCACAATACTAACCGACACTTACATCCGCGAGTGCTGCAGCGCCGTATCACAATTCCGCCTCTTAATCATACTAATCATCTCCGGCGTCGCCTTCCCCTCATCCTTCAACCGACCCACCTGATACGCAGCCAGCGTGCCGTACGCCGCGTCCGTCGCCGCCTCCGCCAGCTTCTTCTGCACAAGCTGATAACGCGCAAGCGGATTGCCCTTGAACTGCTTGCGCTCCAAAGCATACTCGCGCGCCCTGGAGATACAATCCTCAAGCGCGCCCATCACGCCCCACGCGATGCCAAAACGCGCGGAATTGAGACATCCGAACGGACCGCGCAGGCCCTCAACGGTCGGGAACATGTTCTCGGCGGGGACGGGCACGTCGTCCATCTGGATCATGCCGGTGATGGAGGCCCTGAGGCCGTTCTTGTTCTTCAGCGGGGGCGTCTCGAGTGTGCCGGGCGGGCACTTCGAGCGCTCGATCAGGAAGCCGCGGATCTTGCCCGTATCCGCCAACTTCGCCCACACAAGCAGGACATCCGCAATCGGGCTATTCGTGATCCACGTCTTGCTCCCCGACAACAAGTACGTATCCTTCTTCGTCGGGTGGGCCCGGGCCACGCTCTCCATGCTGCCCGGGTCGGACCCATGGTTGGGTTCGGTCAACCCGAAGCAGCCGAGGATTTGGCCGCGGGCCATACCGGGGAGGAAGCGCTCTTTTTGTTCCGTCGTGCCCCATTCGTCGATGCCGCCCATCACGAGGGAGGATTGCACGGACATGCCGCTGCGGTAGCCGCTGTCGACGCGTTCGACGGCGCGGGTGATGAGCCCGCTGGCGACGGAAGAGACGCCGGCGCAGTCGTGGCCTTTGATGGTGGCGCCGAGGAGGCCGAGTTCGCCCATTTCTAGGAGGATTTTGCGGTCATAGTCTTCGTTGCGGTAGGCCTCTAGTTGGGTTAGCGGTTATTCCTTAGAGGATATTGGTCCACATTGCAGACGTTCAGGTTGGGTATTTCAGATTCATCATATGATCGTGAGACACATTAACCGGGCCAAAGGAGAAGTGGAAGTATGAACAACTTATGAGAGCATACCTAGCACGCGCGGCAGCAACCGTTCCTGACAATAAGCCTCCGCCGTCTCGGCAATAGCCGCCTCGTCCTCCGTTAGCAGATGCTTAGCACCTAGCGGGTCCCGCCAGTCAAAGGCAGCGGCATTTGAGGAGGCGGCGCGAGAGAGTTGGCGGGGAAGAGAGCGGGCGGCGGAGCGCAGGTGGCGCGGGACTTGTTGGGCGAGCATGATGAAGGGCAATTGAGAGAGGAGAGATGATATCGAAGTGGCAATGCGTTGAAGTTGCGATGTTCGGGTGGAAGCCGGGGTGGTTAAGAGCTGGCCGGTTCCGAAGCCGGTCTATGACGGAGCTCGGTAAGCCCCCGCCACCAAGCTGGGGAAGGGGAAATGCCGAGGAGTGGCGGCTCGCACGGCAAGGACGGGATTGAAAGTACTTGCTATGGAGTCTTTTGTGGAGACATCTCCGCGTCGGCTTCGAGGCTGTAAACAAGCTACCCAATGAGGATGGTAAATTCAGCCTTAGGGCATTCTTCTATGCCAATTTCGAGTTCACTGCTAGCACCAGGCTGCCAATTCGGGTATCGCTGTTGGGCTGGTTGACGAACCGAATTCTCCCGGAGTCGGCCGGGCTCCAACGTTCAGCCCTGTTTACAGAGTACTGACGCGTCTTCTGCCTCCATTGACTCACTTGATGCACCTAGATAGTCTCATACTTGCGATAACGAACTTCTCCATAGTTTGATGTTCGATTGAAGTGACTAACTGAAGTCTGTGAATGAGTGAATATGCTCCTCGCGGATGATTGGCGGAGAGGCCAAATCGATGACGCGCGGGCCCGTGACTGAGCGTTGCCCACGCGCGACTTTCGACGCGCCCGCAAATTCACTTTCGCATCTTCTCCAGTACACTACGTCTAGCATCCAGCAGCAGTCAAGATGGGTATCAAAAGTACGTACGCACTACAAATCACAAGCGCAACAATGTACTCACAGTCAAGACTTGTTCAAGGTGATCGAGGAGGAAGCACCCGACTCCATCAAGAAGGGCGAGATCAAGCATCAGTTCGGTCGCAAAGTCGCCATTGTAAGCCTTCCGTCCCTTCCCGTACCAGATCCTAACCGTCGCAGGATGCGTAAGCCTTACCGCTCATGCACTCTTCTCGTCTAATCCCCCAGTTCCATGTCCATCTACAGCTTCCTCATCGCCGTGCGCACCGACGGCCAGCAACTCACCAACGAAACCGGCGAAACAACCTCGCACCTAATGGGCCTCTTCTACCGCACGCTGCGCATGGTCGACAACGGAATCAAGCCCGTCTACGTCTTCGACGGCAAGCCGCCCAAGCTCAAGTCCGGCGAACTGGCCAAGCGTTTCCAGCGCAAGGCGGAAGCGACGGAGGCGGTCGAGGAGGCGAAGGAAACGGGTACGGCGGAGGATATTGAGCGCTTTTCGCGGCGGACTGTCCGCGTTACGCGCGAGCATAATGAGGAGTGCCGGCGGCTGCTTAAGCTTATGGGTATTCCGTACATTATTGCGCCGACGGAGGCGGAGGCCCAGTGCGCGGAGCTGGCACGTGCGGGGAAGGTGTATGCTGCGGCGTCGGAGGATATGGATACTTTGACTTTCAATACGCCTATCCTGCTGCGGCACTTGACCTTCAGCGAGCAGCGTAAGGAGCCGATTCTTGAGATTCATCTCGATAAGGTGCTTGAGGGGATGGGCATGGAGCGGCCCCAGGTGAGCTAATACCGTAGATCTTGCTCCCTCTCTAACCTCCCAGTTCATCGATCTCTGCATCCTGCTCGGCTGCGATTATCTCGACCCGATCAAGGGCGTCGGCGCTACCACAGCACTGAAGTTGATCCGTGAGCACAAGACCCTCGAAGGCGTGCTCGAGCACATCAAGGGCTCGACCAAGTTGATTATTCCGGATGACTGGCCCTATGAAGATGCCCGTCAGCTGTTCGTTGCGCCTGATGTGCGCCCCGCGAGCGACCCCGAGTGCGACATCAAGTGGGAGCAGCCCGACGTTGACGGTCTGGTCAAGTTCCTAGTCCAGGAAAAGGGATTCAGCGAGGACCGTGTTCGTAGTGGCGCGGCGCGTCTGCAGAAGAACCTGAAGACTGCGCAGCAGAGTCGGCTTGAGGGTTTCTTCAAGCCTGTTGCTCGGACGCCAGAGGAGCAGGAGAAACTGAAGCGCAAAAACGAGGAGCGTATTCAGGAGAGCAAGAAGAAGAAGAAGGAGGATGCGAAGGCGAAGAAGGCGACTAAGGGCAAGCCTCGCCCTGTCTAGGCCGTCGTGGCCGTGTAGATTTGTTTCGCTGGAGTTGTGCTTTCGATGGCATGGATACCGATACGTCGGCTTGCGGGATGGGACTAGGATTGAACGGCGTTCGGTCTGCTGGTAACGGCTAAGGATCAAAGGGAGTCTTAAACATTCCATGTAGCATGCAATTGTGCGAACGAATATACCCGCTTCTTCAGTAGGCCGGTTCACGGGTGACAGGTACTTTGGAAGCCGACTAAACAGCGATCTCATTGTCAGTTCCCTCGCTGATAGGCATGCGGCCACGAGTAGAAAACAGAGTGTGTATAGGGTATGTAGTTCTAAAGGCATGAGAAGCCGAGCAAGCCTATCTCATTACCCCACTGATATCCCTTTCCATAGCCGTGACCCTCTCCTCCAGCGTCTTCTTCTTCCTCTCGAGCTCCCGAATCTCCTCCTCCTCTCTCGCCATGTCCTCAACCGTCCAGCCCATATCCTCCTCCACGTCTTCTCCGTCCTCCTCCTCCTCATACACCCCCCTCCCCCTCTCCAACGCCCTCAACCGCCCCTCCTGCTCCCTCACCCTCTCCTCATACCTCCCCACCGAATCCACAAGCCTGGCATGCCTCCCCCTCAGCTCACGAATCCGCTCCGCAGCCCCCGGAATCGGATAAACAGCACACAACCTCTCCGCCCCCTCCAACAAAACCTCAACATCCACCTCCCCCCTCTCCCGCCCCGGATTAGGAATCGAATAACCCAGCCCACTCCCCGCGCCCCCGCCCCCACCGCGCCTTATCCTATCCACCAAATCCCCGCCCAGCACGGCTGCGACAGCGGTATTGCGCCGCGGCGCCCGCGGACCAGGTGTTTCCGGGAAGAGGGTTGTGCGCCGCTTGGACGCGGGTTCCGGGGGTGGGACGGAGAACAGCGCGCGCTCGTGCGCTTCCGTGTCGCGGATCAGCGTCGTGATGTCGTGTGGGTGCAGGAGGGCGTTGGTGAAGATCTTGGGGGGGGGGAAGCTGGGGGTGTTAGAACTAGTTTGGGGGAGAGGGGGAGGGGGGGACGTACGAGAGCTCGGCGATAGAGACGGAGCAAAGGGTTATTTGCTCGAGGTGGGCGTCTAGGAGGGACATTGTGGACATTTGGGGGTGAGTGGGGTTGGGGTGGGGGTGGATTTTGTGTTTGCGCGTGAGGCTGTAAACACGGCGATGGCGGAGGCGCGAGGTGAAGTCAGCAGGGCTTGGCGGGGAGCTGCGTGCGAGCTGCGGCGCTTGCTTGTGTGAGCTCCCACGACCACCACAACTTACGTAGCAACAGACGTCTCTTCAACCACTTCGCCACCTTCACCGCATCTACTCATCGTCGCCGCGTGTGCTTCATCTTCCCCGTGTCTGCTGCTTAGTCCGCCAAAATGGCTGAGAAAATGGACGGTGTTGTTCTTGAGAAGGAGGAAGAGGAGTTGGAAACGCCGAAGGTGTCCACTGGTATGCCTATATTTCCTATCTCATTTTTGGATGCTGGGCATTATTGAGATGCATCGCCTGTATCTTTGGATGGGGTCGATGAGCTCCTTGCTGCACGCTGGATGCAAGCCAGCCGCTGACACCCAGCAGTCATAGAGAAGAACATCGACAACCTCTCGCGAGCCGTGACGCAGTTCGATGCGCGCTTCACACTTCGTGCTCTGCGCGCCATATCCACGGTGCGCAAGAACCTGGACGCAAACTCCATTGCGGAATCGATATTGCAGACTTTCTTGCCCAACAACGAAGACACGGCGCGCTTCCTGCTCGAAGGCGTAGGCGCTAGCAGCGATTCCATCCCAACGTTCTTGAAGAAGTCAGACGCTCAGATGTCGACGTTGCAGACTCAGCAGGGGCACCGGGGGGATGTTCTGCCCGAGGCGGAGGTGTACCTGGGCATCTTGATCCAGGTATGGAGGGATTCGTACACGTGTGGCGATGCTAACGAGATAGGTCTATCTCTGGGACAACAAGCACTACCAGCAGGGCGCCATCTTCTCCGAGAAGCTAGTGACCAAGATCCGCACTTACAACCGCCGGACTCTCGATTCGCTCGCCCCGCGCGCCTACTTCTACCTCTCACTTTTCGTTGAGCAGCTAGAACCCAAGGCCCCCTCGTCACAGTCCCCAGTGCTGGCCAACAGACGTATACTGCTAGGCGCCCTGCGCAGCGCCGTTCTGCGCAAGGACACCGAGACCCAGGCCGCCGTTCTCGTCCTGCTCCTCCGCAACTACGTAGTAACGGCCGACTACTCGCAAGCCGACGCCCTAGTCGCGCAGACCACGTTCCCGCAAAACGCGCCGCACAACCAGGTCGCGCGCTACATGTACTATCTGGGCCGCATCCGCGCCATCCAGCTGCGCTACACCGAGGCCCACGAGCATCTGACCAGCGCTACGCGCAAGGCGCCCACCAGCGCCGTCGCCGTCGGGTTCTACCAGTCGTCGATGCGCTTCCTGGTTGTGGTCGAGCTGCTCATGGGGGATATCCCCGAGCGCTCCATCTTCAGCCAGCCGAAGCTCGAGAACGCGCTCAGGCCTTACTTCCGCCTTGTGCAAGCGGTGCGCGCGGGCGAGATGCAGGGCTTCTTGAAGATCGTTACGGAGAACGCGGACACGTTCCGTCGCGACGGGACATACACGCTGGTGCTGCGCCTGCGGCAGAATGTTATTCGTACCGGTATCCGCCGGCTGTCGCTGGTGTACTCACGCATCTCGCTGCGCGACATCTGCATCCGCCTGGGCCTGGAGAACGAGGAGAGCGCGGAATACATCGTGGCCAAGGCGATTCGCGACGGGGTCATCGAGGCTTCCGTTGCCCATGAGGATGGCTTCATGCAGACGAAGCAGGCGGGCGATGTGTACGCCACGCGCGAGCCGGCGGAGGCGTTCCACGAGCGTATCAAGGCGACTATGGCGCTGCACGACGAGTGCGTTAAGGCCATGCGCTTCCCGATGAATCAGCATAGACTGGAGCTGAAGAATGCGCAGGAGGCGCGTGAGAGGGAGCGTGAGCTTGCGAAGGAGATTCAGGAGGGCGATATGGATGATGATGAGGATGCGTCGGGGGATTATAATGCGCTGCCGTAGGGGGGGTGGGGCGGGGGGATACATAGCTTGTTTTAGGGAATTGAACTGATAGATGGGTGATACGTGTGTGCGAGTGTGCGAGTTGGTGGGTGTTGTGTTCTTGTGCCCAGATGTTAGATCAGCATCCTCCCTGCCAAGTCTGGGGATTTCCCCGGCCGTGCTGCGCGGCGACGTCCGTTGTTAATCGCCGACGCCGACTGCGGCGCATCGAGGACTCGCAGCCTCGACCTCTCGTCTGAACTCCCCACTCCTACTCCGACATCCACGTTCTCCCATACCCCACGCCATGCATTCCACCTAACCCTCTACTCCAATTAACCATGTACCACCCTCCCCCCCTTCCCCGCCCCGCACCCCGCCCCGCCATCTCTCAGCTAAACACCCCCAGGATCGACGTCTCAACGCGCCTCCGCCGCGCAATCCACCTCAACGACCTCGCCCTTGTGCAGCGCATCGTCCGCACCCACCCCGGCTGCATCACAAACCCCGACTACGCGGACAAGTCGCACACCAGCCTACACCTAGCTGCCCGACAGGGCAGCGTCGGTATCACAGCTTTCCTAATCGAGGCGGGGCATGAGGATGGCAGTGTTAGTATAAATACGGAGTGGGACACGCCGCTTATGCTCGCTGTGAAGGCGCGGCAGGTGGATGTGGGACGGTTGTTGGTTTTGAGGTTTCCTGGGTGTGTGGTTAGGAAGAATAGGGGAGGGATGGATGCGGTGAGTGGCCTGCGGCGGTGGGGTGGGGGGGAGGGGAGTTGGTGGTAATGGTGGGCTAATGAGGGCAGTTGATGCTCGCGGCGCGACATGGCGCGCTGCCGCTGCTCAGTCTTATGCTTACTAGTGACCCGCCCGCGGATCCTACGGAGCATGATCTGGATGGGAATACGGCGCTGCATCACGGTGCGCCCCCCCTTCCCTCGGGTATATAACGCGGGTATATAACTAACCCTCCGCACCAGCCTCCGCCGCCGGCGAACTCAAAGCCCTGCGCGTCCTCCTCCAACACGGCGCCAGTCCGCGCGCGCTCAACAACTACTCCTGGACGCCCATCGCCTACTCCGCGACCCACGCCGCTGAAGCGTATTTCAAACAACTAGTCGACGAGTTCGAGAAGAAGAGGGTTGAGGCGGTGCAGAATGGGTTGGTGGCGGGGAAGGAGGGCAGGGTGAGGCAGGGAGGTGTTAGGCTGGTGACGAGTGAGGAGGGGTGGGAGGGGAGGAGGAGGGAGGGGAGTTTGGGACAGAGTGAGGCGCCGATGGGGGGGTTGGAGTGGTCTCCTGTTGAGAGACGGGCGGTGACGCCGACGGGGGAGAATGGCATGTGGGGGAGTTATGGGGGGAGGGGGAGGGCGAGTAGTGGGGAGTGATGAGGGGGGGTGGGTTGGGTTGGAGTTGGTGGTGATGTTGTTTGGAGTGATGGCTGTTTGGGCTGATGGGCTGGTTCCTGGATATGGGTGGATGTGGGTTTATGCGGCGCTTGGGTTGGCGGGTGTCTGGTGAGCCTTTCGGCTTTTGATCGAATATCAATTCGGCTCCGGGCGGTATTAGCCCCCGGTTGTGTGGCTTGAGATGGTGCTTCCTTTGAGGCTTATGTGTTGAGGCATCTCTATCGATTATCGAAGCGAGGATCGCGAATCTGGGCACACAAGGCGGAATCACGATACGCCGAGTGGGACATCTCCGGCTACGTACCCTTGATCACGACGTCCCAACGCCATCCCATCGTGACCATCCCATCGTGACCATCCCAACCTCTTGTGAACAACACCTCTCCAGGCCGGATATAAAAGGGTGCTCGCGTGCCATCTCTGGACCCTGCAACACGATATTCGCTAAAGGTTCGCGGGGTGAGGTCACAGCAGCAGCTACGAACAGGCCCGACTCAGCACGCTCTTCGACGATTGTCGACATTCGGGAAGTCATGACCGCCGTTCTCGTACTGCTATCGACGTCTCCTTGAGTAATCTCCTGCCTGTTTTTCCACTTTTCCCCTCCTAAAGAGACCTGAATCTCAGTAACTCGTTATAAGGTGGTGAAGTCGCTCTGTTTGGCGGAGGAAGCTCCGGTCACATACGGGTACTTGCTTTTTCAGCCACCTTCAGGTGCAGCTTCAACGACCTCTACTCACTCCCTCCTTAGGATTTTCATACGCGGGTTAACGTATTTCAGCTATCACGAAGTCCAGACCCTTCATGTCGTGTGTACAATTGAAGAAGAGGCATTTGGAGGTCGAAGAGTGTGGCACAGTTTGGGGAAGGTCTTCCGACTCCGACTCCCACAGCGACTCCGACTCCCACTGCGACTCCGACTCCCACTGCGACTCCGACTCCCACTGCGACTCCGACTCCCACTGCGACTCCGACTCGATGGGACGACTGCAAAGTCGCATACCAGGAACGACCGTTTGGGGATACCCATGCGACATGATGCAAGCCTAAAGGTGCCGGTACGTATGCTCCTCGACAGTTCGGTCAATGGTACATCAATTCAACAGCTCAATTCTCACCAATGGCCAACGTAGATCTGTAGTGGGTCTTACTGGCTCGCGGCCGACGTGAGGTAAGCGTTTAAACAAGCGAAAACGCGCTGACTGCCGAGATTGTGTCCTACGGGGTATGTCGTCACCCCTTGTCGCCGTAGCATGACGTCGCCCCATACGTCCGTCAACCTTGCCGTTTTCGTCCTTCATCCCCATTGTCATCCCGCAGAGGGTTGAGATCCGCTGTACGGATGGTAGTACCATGATCACTGCCTTGTGTTCTACAACCTCGTGTCCTATCTGCCATGAACCTAATGGTTGCTGCCTACACCATGTCCAACGTTCCCAGCCCCTCTGTGGGGTAACGCCGCTAAAGTTTAACCTAGCATCCAGGGATTCCTCGGTCCTGCAGGCTAGCCCTGCCATCCACCAACCAACTTCATACAGTACCTAGGCTGCATGTGCGTCTTGGGAACTCGGGGCCGGACGTCGTACATATACCGGTGCCTGGCCCGTCTCGGATCTCGTCCGTAAGCCCTCGCGCTCCGAAACCTCAGATCTCGGTTTCATTGCATAGCGTTGCCTGCGCTTACCCGTTGTTTCGGTCCTGCAATCATGCTCGGCGACATCAAGGACACGCTATTGGAGCTCTATTACGAGTATCCATGGCTCGTAGTCAACGTTCCCATCATCCTTTTCGTTAGCTACCAGATAGCATTGTCCGCGCTGGAAAACCGCCGCATCAACCAACTCGGCGGCCATGCGCCCATCCGCAAGAACTACCTCCCCTACGGGCTCGACATGCTCTACGCCGCCATAACCTCCGCACTAGCCAACAAAGCCCTCGACTTCTGGCTCAACAACTTCCAGCGCTTCGGCCGGCCCGAAAACCCCTGGACCATCGAAGCCGGCATGGGCAAGCGGCGCCTCATCCTCACCGCCGACGTTGAGAACATCAAAGCCATCCTCGCGACCCAGTTCGGCGACTATGGCAAGGGGGAGCAGTTCAACAAGGATTGGCATGATTTTTTGGGTGACTCTATCTTCACGACCGACGGCGCGAAGTGGCATGACAGTCGCCAGTTGATCCGCCCCCAATTCGTGCGCGATCGCCTGTCTGACATCGATACGTTTGAGAAGCATGTTTCCACCCTGCTTCCCATGCTTAGCCGCCCCGACGGCGCACCTGTGGATGTCATGGACCTCTTTTTCCGCTTCACCCTCGACACAGCAACCGACTTCCTCCTCGGGACCTCCGTCGACAGCCTGCACGAGCCCGCCACCACCTTCGCGTCCGCCTTCAACACGGTCCAACACATCCAGTCGCTCATCGCGCGGGCCGGGACGTTCAACTGGCTCATCCCGCGCCGCCAATTCCGCCGCGAGCTGCGCACGCTGAATGCCTTCGTGGACCCGTACATCGATTCCGCGCTCGCACTGTCGCCCGCTGAACTCGAGAAACGCGCGAAGAGCGACGGGTCGTATACATTCCTGCACGCCATCGCAGGGTATACCCGTGATCGGGCTACGCTGCGCGATCAACTCGTCGCCATCCTGCTCGCGGGCCGTGATACAACGGCCTGCTCGCTGAGTTGGCTGTTTTATGAGCTGAGCACGCACCCCGATGTAGTCCGTAAACTGCGCGACGAGGTTTTGAGCACTGTGGGACGGGACCGCCAGCCGACGTATGAGGATCTGAAGGGGATGAAGTATCTGCAGGTAAGCGCTGAGATGACTTGGGCTAGGGTTGGGAGGGGCTAATGGGAGCAGCACACCCTGAACGAAACCCTCCGCATCTACCCCATCGTCCCCTACAACGTGCGCCTCGCGCTCAAAGACACCTCCCTGCCGCGCGGGGGCGGACCGGACGGGAACGGCCGCGTCGGCATCCTAAAGGGGACTCCCATCGGCTACTCCACGCTCGTGATGCAGCGACGCGAGGACCTCTACCCCGACCCCAGTACCGGCTTTCCCGACCCGAAACTCTTCGTGCCTGAGAGATGGGAAACCTGGACGCCGAAATCGTGGACGTATATCCCGTTTAACGGCGGACCGCGGATATGTATCGGGCAGCAGTTTGCGTTGACGGAGATGGCGTATACGGTGACGAGGATCTTGCAGAGGTATTCCAGGGTGGAGTGTGCGATGGCTGAGCCGCCGCAGTTGAAGACGGATATTGTGCTGCAGCCGGCCGAGGGGGTTATGGTGCGGCTTTTGGAGTAGGACTGGGTAGGGGTTGGATTTGATGATTGACTTGATGACTAGGGCTTTTTGTACAAAGGAATGGAATTAAAAATGCCGCTCTCTCGAGCCTCGAAGGTATCTGTGTATACAGTAACAACCCATCCAACTCGCACATCTAACCAAGGAACACTCCCCATCTACACTACCCAACTATCTACATATCCAAAGGAAGTACCCGCTCAGGGCTTACTCAACTGCTCCTTCCTAAAAAATGCCGCAAACCCAAACACATATCGCAAGCTGCATCACCAATCACACCCAAAACACACCCCCTTTTAGTCCCCCCACCCCCTCCAGCACCAAATTCGGAAACACCCCCCCAGGGCCATCCCTATCCGGCGCCGTCGCCCGCGCAAGCATAGCCACGCAGCTCCCAACAACCTGCGCCGGCATCAGCGCAAAGGTATTATGGAACCGCGTCATGGTCTACAGCAACACCATCCCAAACCAAATCCCCTGCCAACCGTCCAACATACCAAGCCACAACCACAGCGCCCGCGCCGCTGACGCCCCAGAGCATCTGCGCCCAGCGCGGCGCGCCCAGGCCGATTGCAAACACAGGCAACAACCTAGAGGGCGCCTTCGTCAGCCGACCTATGACGAAAAGACTCGCCGCCCACGCGCCGCCGGAGAAGAATAGTATCAGAGGGGCGATTTGCTAGGACGTGGTGTGCTGTGATGTCCACAGGAAAGACCAGTTCCGGCCATAAGGCGCGCAGAGCCAGTAATTCTGCACCAGGACCATGACTAGGAACCGGAGCACCACGCGGCGGCGCACGATGCTCGTGTAGAAGGAGGGGATGGAGCCAGGGGATTGGCGGTAGTAGGGAGGGAGGCCGGCGTAGATGAGCCCGCCGATGGCCCACATGCCGAGCGCGAGGCAAATGCAGCCTATGAGCTCACCCGGCGAGGTGCCGGCGTGGAGGCCGATTTCTGAGCTGGACATTTTTGTCAAAGCGGTTCCCCAGTACCACAGGCTCGAGACATAGATCTGCTGTATGCCCTGAACGATCGCCGCGCGGAGCAACCACTCCTTAATCGGACTCCCCCCCTCACCCCCAATGTTCAACGCAAAATAAAACTTCCCACCACTCGACGCTACGGCGTAAAACGCCGAGGCCGCATGTTGTGCAGCCCCACGGCCCGCCATGGAAGATGCGAGAGGCGCAACGGCGAGCATGAGGAAGGCGAGGCCGTAGAAGGCGAAGGGGGGGGAGAGGATGTACACGGACTTGCACATGCGGAAGAGGAACCACCACAGTATGCTGGTAACCGCGTAGACGGACGCGATGGTGTACGGGACGTTGGCTTTTTGGCCGATTTCGCCGGCGAGGAGCGTGATTTGGTAGCTGTTGGCGGCGATGATTTGACCGAAGGCCAGGAAGATGGTGTAGATGGGCCATTAGCCGATTTTGCGCATCATGAAGCGATTGAGCCTAGTTGGCGGCGTGTGGTCGGGGGGGAGCTCGAAGTTTTCGGCTTCGGCTTCGGCTTCGTCTTCGGTTTCTTCTTCGTGGAAGACGGATTCGTGCGCTGGGCCGATTGGACGCGAATGCCGTTTTTGTTTCCGGACGGTGCGGATGGATACGGCGGAGGATTTGAGGTTGCTGTCCGACTTTGCTTTGCGCAGGTTTTTGCGCAAGTCAGAACTCGAGTCCGAGTGCGAGAGCTTCGCGTTGTGGTAATCGGCCGCCCACTTCTTCTCGCTCTTGTTGATGTAGAGCACGATGCAGAGCGTGTCTTCCGGGTTCTTCGGTCCCAGACCCTCGAGCCTATTTTCGAATTCGCGGTAGTAGTGCCCGGAGGTATCGTTGAAGAAGGGATCGACCTGCTGCAGCGCAAAATCTTTCCGCTGGCCGACCACGGACTTCAAACTCAGCAACGAAGACCGGTGTGAGAGATTCGATCCCGCGCCATAGAAACTGCTCGCAGAGTCATCAGGTAATGACGGAAGCCGGGGACTGAGATAAGAATTTGGTGACGAGGGTCGTGTCGTCGGACTTGAATTAATGCTGCTCGGGTTTGACATCCCCGGACTAGGAATTCCCGGACTGGGCAACGGAGTCGTAGGCGTCATGAGCTCAGGCGAAAGCGCGGATGGTGGAACCGGCCACTTGATATTCAACTGCGGCGAGCCCACCGATTCCGGGCGCAACCTGGGACTCTTCGTCATGCGCGGTGCAAGACTCGGCGGCTTCGTGAGCACCTGCATGCTCTTCTTGATAGACGTGGACTGCAAGATTTCCAAGTTTTCAACCCAGGCCGCAACGGGGAAGCGCTGCTTCGCGGACTGAGCGCGCATCAGGGCCCTGGTTTCGGGTTTCGAGCCGAGGGCTTCGTTGATGACGAGCTTGAATTAGTGGGTTAGATGCTTTGTTGTCATGGACTCGATCGTGTACCACCAGCCCGGCACTGGAATATGTTAGGAGAAGATACGAAAAGGAGGAGGAACTGACTCTGCCCCAGACCACCAATGCGGGATCTAACACCAAGAGCGCCCTTCCAGCCAAACTCCACGGCAACCAAGCCAAACAGCTCGTCACGCGAAGGAATGAGGGCAAACTCCGCACCGCTGAAGATGTACGGCAGCAAGGCCGTAAACTCCGGCTTGCTGAACACGCGCCCCGGGTAGAGCTGCATGATCTTCTCGAGCTTGAGCGCCGCAAACTTACCGTAAAAATCAATGACCGAGCCAATGTATATCAACTGCGCCTTATCGTTGTTCTTGAGAATCGAGGGGCACACGTCGGCAATCAGATCAACGCCCTTCTGCATCAACCACCGACCGACGAAGACGAAGAGCTCCGCGGTCGGGTCTTCGTTCAATCCGGCCCACTTCTGTGCCTGCATGCGGAGTTCACCACGCTCCCGCTCCAGGCTCGGATCAACCGTCGCTGATCAACCTTCTCGCCCTTCTTCCACTCTGCTGTGTCTGTTGGGTCGGGGTTGGGGAGGGCATTAATCTTGGAGAGGCCCCAGAAGATGGGGTAGCGGGCGTATGAGCGCGTGCCGTACTTCCGTGACACACCGACCGCACCGAAACCCTTCTGATGGAGACGAAGATAACTCGCACCAGCATGGAGCAGATTGAAAACCTTTCCGAATTGGGCATATTCCTTTGCTATGCTCTCGTCGATGTTGAAGACCTTGCACAGCTCTGTGCGCTCCTGGTCCGTCCGCATGGGCCAAAGACCCTGGAACTCGGCGTTATGCAGCGATAGACAGCACGGAATCACATCGGGGAGAAGATGCAACGGGGCCAGAGCGCCGTGGTAATTGTTCGAGTGGTAAATATCCACAGGGAACCTCTTGATAGCCTGCGCAATGCACTGGTTCCAGGCGGAGTAGTAAACGGCGCTGTCCATATCGTCCATGCGCGGCGGATACGGCTCGTTCTTAGTCTGTTGCCGGAAGACTGGCGCGTCGAGGACGACATAAGTGATGTTCCTCAATACGTGGTACTGGACGTCAACCTTGTACTCCTTGTCCATGATGGTGATGTGCATGGGCTCGCCGGGCTGGTCAACGGGGTAGTCGACGCCTCCAACGCAGGGTACCACCCAGATGAGGTCCTGATGGCCGAGCTTCTTGCCCATGAGCTGAGCCATGACACCGAGGCTGCCAATCTTGATCTTGATGCCCCAGTCCTCGATGTCGTACTCCATCGTCGTGATGAGTACTGTCCGGCGGTCTGGGCTTCCGGCGTCCATCTCCCAGACGTTGGGCTTGTGGTGGACACAGCTTTTTCGTCTGATACAGAATTTGTGCTTGCCAACCCCTTCGTGAAAGGAAGAGCGATTTCGAGGCGTTGCCGCTTCTCGATACCCACTTTGTTGAACTTGACACCGTAGAAGATGCGCATGAAGACCCACACACATATCATCCCGAAAAGAGTGGGCAGAAGCCACAATAGGACAAACATGACCACTTGGGAATACTGCGAGCCGATCGGCACCAACGAATACTTGTACACTGTTTCGTGGAGCACGATCTTCCACCCAGTGTATAGCGCAGGCAGCACATCAGTGACATTGACGACATTCTTGAGCAAAGACCCAGGCGGAACGCGATCGAGGACATTGTCGCCATCGACATCGCCGAGCATCAGAGACTGCTCTGGCACACCATCCGGAACGTCGTAGGCATCTCAGCCATGAGATCGAACGTCCACTCCTTGCTGTGGTTGTGCCTTGTCATGGCGCTCGGAAGGCCCTGATCAATGCCGAATTCATTGAACTTGCCATGCACGAAGACATGCGGGAAACGCTGCTGCAAATTTCCCTTGTTCAGGTCGCCCTCCTGCTGGTGGTGGCTGCTGCCAGCCAACTTGCTCCAATACTGGCAAGTGACGTGCTCGCCATGCCAGGCTTGCTGATCCGTGCCGTTCCACATTTTCTTCGGCATAGTGTAGTTCGCGCCAGTGTAATCCATCCAGTCCGTCCAGCTGGAGCCCCAGGTACGCGAGCAGCGGAATTTGCTTGCACCGCGTGCTGGGTGTTGGACGTAGAGATCTCCGTTTGGCGCTTGGGGGACCATCTCGGATGAGTAGTTGGCCACGAATGGGAAGACCATGGGATTGTCAAACTTGCACGTACGGAAGAGGAGGTGGTCCGTTGAGCCGGTGGTTGCATTGCCTGCCTTTGTAGAGGGGTTCCTGATGGTTACGCGGTGGACGCCGTTGGATACTTTCGTGAGGCTTCCCGCAAATTTCCATCCGCTCGCAACCTTTGCAGTGAAATCCATTTCTGTCAAAGCTGGCATCGTTGTGCAGTTGACGCTTGACTTGTCAAGTACCGGAGGCGTGCCGTCGCTTGTATTGGACTCGATGGAAATGGCGTCAGTGACGGATTTGCAGTCCATCTCAGTTGAGAACTCGAGTTCGATGTGGATTTCATCATCCGCCCTTCCGTCGCTGAGCAGGCGGAGATCGTGGCCTGGGCTGAGCTTCGTGATAACAGGCGCCGCTTCGACGAACTTGGACTTGGGCACCAGGCCTTGAAGCCCCAGGCGGGAAACACCATAGAGTCAAGACATCCATTGCTTCCAGTGAAGTTGCCGTCCAGAGGGAAGTTGATCGACGAGGCTGTCAGGCTGCATTCTTCGTATGGGTAAAAGAGATTCTGCACCGTGGTCCCCACCTCGAATGTTGCGATGAGGGCTGCCTTGGAATCGGAGCAATTGAAGTTGTATGTTGTCGTCTTGTTTTCGTTCCCGTAGAGCAACCATACCATCAAGTTCCCAGCTCCTTGGCCAGCGAAGTCTTGAATATGGCTTCGTCGGTAACAGGCCACCGACCACAGACCGGTTTGGGTGACAGTACCGCCCGAGCCTGGCAAGGTGATATTGAATGTGTGATTCGGAAGCTGAATCAGTCCGAACCCGTCATTCAGGACAGGGAACGCTGCCCGAAGCTCGTAAATGCGCTTGATGATCAGTCTGCTCAGGTGAGACGGATCCCGGTGGTCCAAGCTGACATTCTGGTCCTCGCAAGCCCAAAGGGCGTCATCCGACGGGAAGTTGTAGTACTTTTCCACGCCAGCTCGGTAGCAGCCATGAAGTTGCCAGGCCAGGGTGGATGACATCGGTTGCCGTCCGAAGAGGTAGTTACTGGCAGCATTCTCCAAGACCTTCATGGCCTGCTCCTCGCCCTAGTTCAGGATTGGAATGTCAGGCATGACCAAGGTCGTGACGAATTGGCCAACCATGTTCTTTTGAGTGCCGTTTGTGATCGCAGGCCACCGGAAGACGTCCTGATTGGTAGTCCCGTAGAGGTGGCGGGGGTCGAATTTGCCGGTATTGATGTTTACCATGTTGTTGGTAAGGACCATATCCTACCAGCCCTCCTCAAAATTCGCGCTGGTGTCCATATCTGCACCGTAGATTCCATCAATGCCGAGGAAGCGAGTGAGGGCACGGTACACTGAATAGTGGAAAGCAGCTGAGTCAACGGCGGCGCTGCTCCCAATGTAATTGTCGGGTTCACTGTCAGGCCCAGCGGAAAATGCATCATCCACTGTATGGAATGCTATACCGGGTTCCTTCCCCCGACCGATGTACAGCGAGCCCAGTCCATTACCTGAGACAATTTGACCAGGAATGAAGAAGTTGTCTTTGCCAGCTTCTTCGCGCATTCTCGCATATAGTCTGGCCAGTCTGCCTGCGCGTCCAGTGTGATAGTGAGGGCCTTGTCGATACGGAAGCCGTCGATATCTAGCATGTTGACAGCGATGCAAGAAAAGAGCTTGATCTTGTCTATCACCGAGGGACTCCATTCGCGCAACCTGTCTTGCGCCGACGAGAACTTGGAGATCTTCTTTTGCCACTCGGGACAGTTGCCGAAGGATGCGACGTCACCATACTGATCAAAGTGGCTGTCGAAACATCTCTTCAGCTAATCGGTAACGTTTGCACCCACGCGTACTCCTTTGTCGGTCCAGAAGCGCGGCGGCGTGCAGTCGACCACCTTCTCGCTGAGCTTGAAATCCCAGTAGCGACGCACCGATTTCCAGACGTGTTTGTGCTCCTTGAAGGAAAACGGTGCGCCCTCATTCAGGTATCCCTCGAAGCCGACCAGGTCTCCCATGCTGCGAGTGTCAGAGGCTATCCAAAAGTTTCATGGGTTCCTTACGTCGACATGGTGTTGTCCAACACAACATACATCCCACGCTTGTGCATTTCGTCGATCGCATGCTGCCAGATGGTAATGTTGCCAAAGTGAAAGCCCAGCAGGGTGAGGTCCAGTGGGCTGTAGGAGTCGGCACTCCACGGCTGATTGATGAAAGGACTGCCGGCTAGGTAGATTCCCTTCAACGTGTTAGCTCAGTTGAGTGTAACATGGATGACCTACCTTGATGCCCATGCCCTCAAGGTAGTCGAGTGTGTCTATTAGTCCTTGGACATCCCCGCCTGCGCGGAGCTGGTTCGAAAAGACGTCAACCTCAAATGAGGTGCCATTAATGTTATCATTACTTGGGTCCCGTTAACAAATCTATCAAGAAAGATCTAGACACTCATTAGCTTTGCTCTCCATTGAAGGGTCAACCAACCGTGTAGAAGGGCATGCGCCAGCTCTCGGGAGAGGGATAGAAGTCATCCTCCCACTTGCCCCAGTATTCCGTGCGGTCTTTGGCGAACTTGTTTTGGTTGAGATTGTAGTCTTCCTACTCGGGAAGATAGGGAAGACATATTATGAAGTGAGTGTAGATAATGAGTGGCAAGATGAAAGAAAGCATCATTAGACATCTCCGAAGACGGACACGTCGTAAAAGAGTAGACGGTTTGGTATAGCAATACTAAATGAATGGACAACTCAAGATGGGTCTTACTAACTAGCAGTGGGAAGCCTTGGGGCAAGAAGGTTCACTCACTTCAGCAGCGCTTGTCGGATGGTCGATCACTCAAAGGAACGTGAAGGTTGGAGAAAGGAGAGTCGGACAAGAACGGGGTGATATCAAAATCATCCGGGGGGTCACTCCCGTATGACATGGTGGCTGGTATGGCATTGCATAGCGGGACAGCCGTTCAGGCCGTGCCCCCCAAGCAGGACGCAAGGCTGGTGGCCGCCAACTTCCTCCATGGCAGAGCAGATGTGGGGGGGCATCCCGCTTTCCCGTGAGAATCTCCACGGACAGAAATTGTCGTCGCGGGGAGCAGGGGAGGTTACGCCAGCTATGTTCAGAGCCACAGGGAGCCAGGCATAAAACAGAGGGCGTCTTACGGGCGGAAATACCGCGCTCAGGAGCATCTTCGTTGCATCTCCTTCCGTGTCCTTTGCTCGAAGAGCAAGTTGGCTGCCGATCAATTTGGCTCATTACCACAGTCGGAGGACAGAGAACAGTGTGGTGTTGTAAGGAGCCATAGGCAGACGTCGGTGATACTGGGGCCGAGGCTTTGCGTTCCTTATCACAAGGCATCGAGTACTCTGCGTTGCAAGCCATGTGGGTCCCACGATCGCATCCTTTCTCGTCTGAGAAAGAACTCTTCGGGCAACGTTCACCGGCTGGCCGAATTGATGTGCTTGGCCAAGCTTATGTTCATCTTCTCATCATTTGAAGAGAGACATGTTTCTCACACGCGGCACTGTTCTCCACTAGGAGAACAGCACACGCGGGGGAAGGGGGGCAAAGGGATTGACACCAAAGACTTTGCCTCGAGGTTGGAGAACGCAACGAAGAAGCGGAGCAGAGCAAGTGCCGTTCATGATGACAAGCCTATCAAATAATGAGCAACCATATGCAAGGTGAGACAGTTGAAGGGGGTTTGTAGATTCACTTCCTCGGGCAAATAGATATCAAGTCGGAAGGGCGCTCTTCAGCCCTATTACAGTATTAGAGAGGCGTATTACAGCCGGCACCGCGGTATCAGATGCCATATCAAAATAAGCGGCACCGAAAAGGCTTTGAGTTCTTGGTTTCTTGGGTGCTCGTGAACGAAGGGTTGACGTTGATGCCATATCCTTGGCAATTGTCTCTTTTGCGCCTCGCGCTTCGCGGCTAAAGCGCCTTTTTTTGGGAACTCCCACGATCGGCGGCCCCACCGGGGCGGTCTGTGTACCGTAAGGCTTGCGGGAACCAATTGCTAGCTCCCGGCCTTCCGCTTTTCCGCATCGTTCAGCAGGCTAGCTTTAACTAGCCAGAGGACTTCATCTTTTAAAAGCGTCCTACCTAGCAGCATCAGAGTTGAAGCAGTGTCGCAAAGAACAACTCGAATTCTCACAATTCTCCATCCTGCTGACGATAGGACTCGCGACAACGATACTTTGTTGTTGTCTCAAGAGACCCACGATAAAAAATGGGTCTTCACATCAAATGCGAGGTGACTGATTGCATATCTTTCCCGATACAGCATGCTCAGTGGGAGCACCTGCCTTCTCATCGGAGCAACGGAACGTTCCAAGGGTCCCTCCGATGACAGATCGACATCTTTGCGGCTCAGGGCTGCTGTGATAGTTGACGGCGCCGATGTGGCTGCGTGGGGGTCTTCCCCTGTATGAAGAATGTGATTCCGCCCTCAAATCCGTACTTCGTGGCGTTCTGGCTGTCCACCTCAGCCGTAAGGGCCCTCGAGGCGCACCTCTGCTTACCGATAACTGGGAGATCGGCATATAAATTTAAATGGGTATGTCTCGGATGCCTCTTCGGTCCCAAGCATTCCAGTTGCTCGGCTTGATACAGATGCTGCTTGGGATGCCCTTCCAGTATGCTGCGCTGTCCACCAGAAGTTAATTCAGCTCGATCGCTTGTAGCTGCACGAGGTCAAAGGTCACAAGAGTAAGTGATTGCGGTGTCAGGCAGGTATGCCTTAGGCGGCATACTTAAGGGAAGTAACGGGGGTGATGAAGGGGAAGGCGATAGGGGCATGCGGCAGTGTGAGCTCTGGGGTTTCCTGGAAGGATCTTGTTCGAACGGTTGTCGCCGAGTAAGAGCAGTGTGCGGAGTCGCGGGGGTGTCCACAGCGAACCCGCAAGAGGGTGAGTCACCGTCAGTCCTTGAGGGGTATATTAGACGCGGCATTCCCACCAGAGTAGACTTTGAATTTGAGCCTTTGTGTTGTCGCGTTACCTCCGCACTGACAAACTCGTCGTAGCAGCTTGTAAACTGAGAACAGATCTACTCGCTTCGAACGCTCCAAGAAAAGAAATCCGTCCCAAGTTCATACGAACAGAAGCCTCATCATGCAGAGACGTAAACGACTGTCGAGATCAGTGAGCTCATCTCAGGCTCCTGGCTTCCCTGGAGACTTCCCCGGTGACTTGCCAAAGTAGCCCGTCAACTGCCGCTGCCTCTTCGGTGTCGTAGGCTCCTTCCCCGACTGCTTCGGCTTCGGGTGGGAGGGCAGCAACTCGTTACTAGAGTACATCGATGCCTTGAGCCCGTACTCGTTTTTGGACTGAATGTTGAGATGGGTCAAAGCGTCGGCCTTGTAGTAGATTCCCCTCCCGCCTGGCGGCACGAGTGACATGTCAACCAGCTCCTTCAACACACGCCGGACGTCGTCTTCGTCGCTGAAGTCTCCGGTGTAGATGCAAATGAGATATGACCCGTCGCTGCTTGTGGTTGACGCTGCAACTTTGGAACCTGTGCCGAGCTTGCCCGCGACAGTTGCCTCAGCGACTCTGGTCCAGGTCGAGAGAACATCTCTGGCGGATGGAAAGAGCATCCACTGCGCTGTTTAGTCTCCGTACAGGTGGAGCATGACGATATTGAAGACTGACCTTGCCGTGCGTGACTCTCTCTTGCTTCGCCAAATTGTAGATATCCTGCCTCAACGTGTTCTGCAGCGGCCGTAACTGGGACATTACTTGAGCTTCAATCTGCGCACCCTGCTCAGACATTAAAAGCGACCGCACTTCGAGGTAGTCACGAAGCATGCGTGTGCCTTTCTGAATGAATGCTGCCGTGCCAGGCGAACGTCGGTACTCCTTGGGGCAATGAGGATTATGAACCCAGAGCCATGGACCGACGTTCGCGCTTTCACCCGGTTGTACACGTTTGATAAATTCGGCTACAGTCTCGGAAAGCTGGCGGGCACAGAATTGGCCTGCAAGTGGGTCGAAAAGGTCGTCTTGCGCGGCTGCGGGGTCTATTTTGAACCTTTTGTGCGGTTTCTCGATTTTGACCTCGGGGTATTCTTCAGTTTTGACATCAGGGTGCTCTTTTTTGATCTCATGACGTTCTTCAGACTTCATCTCGAGGGCTTCCTTTTCGATGTGTTTTTTCTTCAAAGCTTCGATTTTTTCTTGCTCGATTCCTTTCTGGGCAATGGTGTTGATCATTCTGGGATGAAGTTCCCAGTAGGAGTTGACATCATAACTCTCGACCTGGCGCTCTAGCTCTCTTTTGGTGTCCTCATTGCCTAGAATCATAAGTATAAAGGCCTACGGAAATGGATGACGAAATTGTACCATAGAAGCTGGAGTCATCGGAGAAGTCAACTTCCTCCACTGATGACGACATTATCGCATGCAAGGCTCATGGTTCGAGCCAGGTGCGATGCGCTAGTCCTAGGCTCTCCGCGTGCAGCGTAGACGAAGGTGCACAACGTAAACGACAATTCGTGGGTGCAAGGATATCTCCCTCCTGGTCGATAGCAAGGCTGTTATTCCCTGGTGGATCTCCGCGTGGTTAGTGACAAGGGACGACCGCCGGAGCGGATGAGGGGCAACGCCCAACCAAACCTTAAATCTGCCCTGCCCGACCGCCCTGACGCGCCACAACGCGCACCCCGGCACTCTTAATTGGACTTCAGTTTGACGCGACGCGTCTTTACTGAACTTTTGACCCGCAATCCGTTCTCTCGTCGGCTTCACGATACTCCACTACCCCGCCTTATTTCCTCATAAGATGTCTGCGACATCGTCGGAAGAGTCTTCAGGGGCTTCGACGCCCAGTGTAGACATCGATATGCCCGATGCTCCTGCGCCTGAAGTCGCACCCGAAGAACCTCCCTCCACTGCGGGCGCGGCGGTCCCCACGGAGGATGACCTCAAGGCCATGGAGGATATGCTCGACTCGGACTCCGACGATGAATTCACGTCCAGCATGCCGCAGAAAGAGGAAGAGGAGAAGGAAGCGTGAGTAACACCTCGTCACATCGAACAAATATCTAACACTCCTCAGCCCTGCCCCCGCCCGCTTCACCGACCCCGACGTAATGCGCGCCTTCTACGCGCGCCTCTTCCCCTACCGCCACCTCTTCCAATGGCTCAACCATTCCCCCGTCCCATCGGACGACTTCGCCCACCGCGAATTCGCCTTCACCCTCCCCAACGACATCTACGTGCGCTACCAATCCTTCCCGACCGCGGACCTGTTCCGCAAGCAATGCATATCCATGATCCCGTCCCGCTTCGAAATAGGCCCCGTATACTCCTCCAACCCACGCGACCGCAAAACCCTCCGCAAGGCCAGCCTCTTCCGGCCCGTAAGTAAGGAACTCGTCTTCGATATCGATCTCACGGATTATGATCCGATCCGCACATGCTGCACCGGCGCGAATATCTGCCCCAAGTGCTGGACGTGGATGACGAATGCGATTCGCGTCCTCGATGCGGCCCTTAGGGATGACTTCGGCTTCCGCCACGTGCTGTGGGTGTACTCCGGCCGTCGCGGCGTGCACGCGTGGGTGTGCGACGCGCGCGCCCGGTGTCTCGACGATACGCGAAGGAAGGCCATTGCCGGCGCGCTGGAGCTACTCCGCGGCGGCGAGAAAAAACTCACGCTGAAGCGGCCTCTCCACCCCCATCTGGAGCGCTCCCTACGGTTGCTGCGTGAGCCGTTTTCAACCGATATACTGCTCGGCCAGGACCCGTGGGCGGATGATACGCGGGCCGCAAGCTTGCTCGACGCGCTCCCCGACGCTGGGCTCCGCGAGGCGCTGCGCAAGAAGTGGGCCGCGGCGCCGGGGCGCAGCAGCGCGTCGAAATGGGCTGACATCGACGCGGTGGCCAAGACAGGCGGTAGCAGCACCCTGGACACGGGTGCGCTGCTAGAGGCAAAGCTAGGGATAATCCTGGAGTACACTTACCCGCGCTTAGATGCCGAGGTGAGCAAGAAGCTGAACCATCTGCTCAAGAGCCCGTTCGTTGTACACCCTGGCACAGGGCGGGTGTGCGTGCCGATTGATCCCCGCAGGGTGGAGGAGTTTGATCCGTTTGGCGTGCCGACGGTGACGGGGTTGTTGAATGAGATTGAGGCGTGGGATGCGGAGTGTGGGCAGGAGGAGAAGGAAGGGGAGAAGCGCGTGCAGGACTGGGAGAAGACGAGTCTGAAGCCGTATGTGGAGTATTTCCGTGGGTTTATTGCGGGGCTGTTGAAGGATGAGAAGAGGCCGAGGGAGGAGGGGGAGGGGATGGCTACGGATTTTTGATGATTTTGTCACGACGCGGACGGATATCCATGTAAGCTGTTTTTTTTCCTTGCTATGGAGTTATGGAATGATGATCCTTGAGTCGCCATCGCGGCGTTCAGGCTACGTGACAGAGATGGTTCATTTTTGCAGTATCCCGGTCATAACCTGGTGTTCGACCCTAGACACTCGTACCCTTTCCATCAACCGCCGACTTCGGAACAGGCTCCTCGCCATCCTGTTTGGCCTCTCCCTCCTCGTCGTGCTTTGTCTCTTTCTCCTCGTCGTGCTTGGCCTCTTTCTCTTCGTCGCCGTTGATCGCTTTCTCTTCGTCGCCGTTGATCGCTTTCCCTTCGTTGTCGTTGGTCTCTTGTTTTCCGTAGTCGCTGCATATCTTTTTCCAATCCGTCGTGCTCTTTTTCTCCTTGTCGTCCTTCGCTTTCTCTCCCTCGCCATCTTCCTCCGAAGTCTCCCACTCATCTTCCTCCTGATCTTCCTCCTGATACCCCCCCGGCATCTTCGAAAGGTCAGGAACCGCCTCAGGAACAACATACTCCAGTCTCAACCACTCCGGCATCTCCGGCACCGGCTCGCCCAGCGGGGGCATAGCCCTCAGTCGCTCCTTCCCATCCTGCGCACGGAACCAATCGAGATTTTTGAACCTGTACCCATCAGCCTTGCGTCTCACTCAGTCTAACCTATGAAACTTACCCAACCTCAACAAGCTTCTTCTGCAACTCCAACACCGCCCCACTCCAAACCATCGTATTCCTCTGGCTCTTACTCGTCCACCCCGTCCCATCCATCCCGAAAAGCCGCTCTAGCTCGCACAGCACGTCCTCGGTCTGCCCGTTCATGCCCGCCATGAAGTCGCACGTCGTGATCACCTTCTGTGCCTCGATGGCGGTCAGGTCCTTTTTCGAGGTGCTGAAGCGGCGGGGGGGTGGCGTGCGGAGGGCGGGCGGGTGGGAGAGGGACGAGGAGGGCGAGGATGGCGAGGGCTGCGGGAGGGGGGGGAGGTGGATCGATATAGCGTCGGCGCGGGGGCGGCCACGCGGGGGTGGGGTGGGGGGTGTGGTGGACATGCTGAAGAGGGAAGCGCGGGAGGGGGCGAGTGTGTTGTCCGTAGAACTAGTGGCGGGGACGGAGATGGGGATCGGGGGCGGGGGCGTCGGGGATTTGCGCGGCGAGGACATGGCGCTCGAAGTTGCGGTTGTATGTGTTGCGATGTCGAGGTCGTGGGGAAAAGCGGGGGGGAGAATCGTGGTAAGTGAGGGGATGGGTGACTGGGAAAGCGGTAGATGTGAATGCGAGGGTTTGGTGAATGGGTTACTTGCTGGGTGCGTGTCTTGGTCTTGCAACCGGATTGGGGGATTAGGAAGGCGAGCCTGCGTTTAGTTCTTCATGGGTGAATGTAGGTCCGGGGCGCACTTCCCTTTCTCGGTGTGCTCTGAAGTGGGTTGAGCGGTTTGGACGGGTCGGGTGGTGACTGGATTGCTTGAATGGGGGGAATTGAACGCGCTTGGGGGCGGGAGGGGGTTGTGATATCAGGGCGGGCGGTGTTGGTCAAAGGTATCTGCGTCGAGGAACGAGCATACACGAGTCCTGGCTTGGATCAGGTTGTCCCTGGTGTCTCATCCCTCTCGAGTTCCATCGTTTCCAATGCCGCGCAGCCGAACTAATCGCTCAGAAGGGAATCTTGCCATTGCCGGTGCTGAATCCATAGAACCATAGAGCCCGCGAAGCTCATTGCTTCTAAGAGCCCAAGAATGTGCGATGACGCCTTGCAGATGTGTCTTCTCATCTACGAAGCCGCCGAGTGGTACGTCGTTGTTTGGTGTTCATAGAGTGGAAAGCAGAGGACTTTGCACTATCAGCTCCTACGCTCTACACCGCAGAAACCTCACCTCTTCAGCTCCGCCATCAGTCCCGACGGGCACGTTTCAAAATTCGATCGTTCACGGCAGAAAGGAAAACGTTGGAAACAGGCGAGCAAAGCATCTAGTCCTTGCATTTTCTAGCTACGACCAAGCAGAAAGACCTTGCAGAGAAGAATTCCCCGTCCTCAACTCGAGCAACCTACGCGTGGGGCGGAAGCTGACAGTTGTCCTGTTTCTGAAAAAGGCACTTACGTTCCCAGTCGTTAATGACCGACCCATCGGTTTCATCGGTTTCGTGACACATTGACAAGAAGTCTCCTGCAATTGCTTTGGAGATACAGTCAAAATCTTCGCCCTCCATAGGTCCCCCGTAGTACTCGAAGAATGCATGCCATTCACCGCCCTCCAAGTCTTCAATAGTCCAATATTGGTAGCCCGGGCAATTCTCTTAGTAGATAGTCAGTGTCATCGCCGATACTAACAAGCAGGGTTGGTCACTTACTGCTTAGGTAGTTCCACACTTGAACAGCATTGTCCCTCTGATGCTCTGTCCCCTGGAACTTGAAACCCGTAACATCGTGATCGAATTTCTCGAGGAACTCGTAGTTGCATTGCGTAAGCTGGAGATTAATGTGACCCCCGGGCGGATCTGCAGAAGCGGAAGAGGCTGACAGTATCGATGAAACCGACGAAGGTGGCAAGGGAATGTGCGGCCTGGTGATGCTTACAAGGGTGGTGTCTGCAGCAGAGGCTGACGACCGTGAAGCTTCAGCACTGGAGATCACCGACGTAAGCGAAGAGAGCTCCGAAAGGGATGCCGAAAGGGACTCTGAAAAAGCAGATTCCAGCGACGCAGAAGCAGAAGCAACCGAAGCAGACACCGACGCTGACGCAACGGAAATAACGGAAGCATCCGAAGCCGCGGAAGCAGCCGAAGCAGCCGAAGCAGCGGCAGCTTGCACTGATGCAACTGAAGCAGCCGAAGCAGCGGACACCGATGATTGCACTGATTGTACCGAGTGAACAGACGAGACTGAAGCAACCGAAACCGATGACTGCACGGACTGTACCGACGACACCGACGACACCGACGCAGCAGACGCCGCAGACGCCGCCGACCGAGTGACAAAGTCGGAGAATGCGCTGTTGATTGTCGCATTGAAGGGCTGATCTGGAGCCGGATCGGGCGGCGTGCCCAAAAGCAAGCGGAAAATCTGCATCGAATACGACATGCAACCCCAGCCCATCAGTCCGCCAACTGTATTCCCACCCGTCCCACCGGGGCACATGGAGCCAATCTTAAAGAAAGTGTCCACGCACGAGCCGTCGATGCGGTCGGAAGTCGCACAGCTGCCGTTGCCGACCGCCGTGAGCTGCACCATGGGGATGCCGCTGGGCTCGGGTCCGTACGGGAACTGTTCGTTCCATGACTTCATCGGCGAGCCGTCAGATGCATTCCCTTGCAAAGACTGGACGGATGGCGAATTGCAGAAATCACGGACGATTGGATCCCACTCCGCCTGAGATATAGGACGAGGACCTCCGTCGCCGGCGTCCCCGCAGACCGGTGTACCGGCAGGAAGTGCAGCCGTCTGGAACATCGGGTCGGCGCCATTTTCTCCCTGGTCATCGTCCGGTGAAACTGTAACAGACATGGCACAAGCCGGTCCAGAGGTCGTGGTGGTAGTAGCTGTCACTGAACAACCCGATACGACTGAGGTCTTCGTCGTAAAACAGGACGAGGACGAGCAGGAGACCCATTCGTCCGTCACAGTGGTCGCGCTGCACGAGTTGGTCACCGTCGTTTCAAGCACGTTGCAGCCAGTAACCACATTCGTGCTCGTTGTTGTGCACGACGTCAGGGAACAGGAGACAAAAACGTTGGTCACCGCTGATGACAAACACGAGGACGAAGACAATGTTGAGGATGAGGACGACGTCGGAGATGAAGACGGGGGATTCGACCCTTCTGAGCCCGGAGGCGGAGGTCCAGTCGGGGGCTCAATTCCAGGCGGAGGCGGAGGCGGGCGCAGGTTAATATCGGGATAGATGAAAGAGCCGCCGGGAGAACAACCGAAGGGACAGAGCCCAGCACAGCGTATCAGCATTCCTGCAGCGCCACCAATGGGTAGTCCACAGCCAACACCACAGCCGTGAATACCACAGCCACCATTGCATCCCAAGATACCGCAACCGCAACCACCGGTTCCGAGCAGCTTCGCAAAGAAGCTGCATCCACCGAAATTGTCGTGATCTTTGCCCTTGTGACAGCCCGAAGAGCCCGGAGTGCAAGTGGGTTGAGGACCTGGACGAGGGGCCGTCGACTGCCAAGTGATTGGCGGGACATAAGGGGGTAAGATGACGGAGTGTGTCGCTTCCGGCTGGATGGGCAATGTGGCTGCACCGCAGAGAGCAACCGTGGGATTAGGAGCCGCCGTAGAGAGCTGGGGAGCAATCCACATCTCACCGGCTGAGAGCACCATCGAGATCGGAGGCGGAGCCACGCTCTGCAAGTCCGCCGCATTTCCAGTGACACTCCCAGAAGGAGCAGATGGAATGCAGAATGAGGTGAACTCAATCTCGTCCGTGGTGATGGGAGGAACAGTCAGAACTGTCGTCTTGGTACCCATCGATGCTCCCTTGTTGCTACACAAGTTGAAGGTGGTGCCACTGATTGACCATGACGATACCGATGCCCAATCCGACGTAGCACCGGACATGGTAAGAACGCTAGTCGTCCACAGAGGCCACTGGATGGTCGTAGGAGAGGACAACGGCAGCGGGGGCAAGTTAACACAGCAGGGAGGACTGCAATATGCTACAGGCGCAGAAGCCTTCCAAATCGCCTGATCCGGATAATTGTCAGAGAACGACGTCGTCAGGTTCAATGAAGATGAGCTTGCAGTCGTACTGGACTGAGCTGCCGTAGTCTGTGTGAAGCGTGTGGCAGTAGAACTCGTGCCAGTAACGATCGGTGACGAAGTAGACTGGGCGACAGTCTGAGTTGGCGTAGATCCAGGCCGAGGTGTGGTAGACTGCGGCGCGCTTGATACTGACTGAGAGACAGAGGACAGGGGCGTTGAAACGGGCATCGCTGATATAGACCCCGAGACAATACTAAGCTCGAGAGGGGTCGATATCGTCGATCCGAGGCTGTTTGTGGTGACCCACACGATGACTGTAGTCACGATTCCCGTTGAAGGGAGGCTCAGTGAACTAATCTCGACAACCCCATCAGAGTCTGCGGATACAACTGCCATTGACGAGGACCCCGAAGTGGCAGAGGTTTTCGCGGACGTTGAAGTAGAGGGGGTCGTCGAAGTAACCGACGTGGCTGAAGACGATTGAAGCCACGTGAACGACGTAGAACCCGAAGAAGCGCTGATCCCTAGAAGAAGTCGAGTTCGTGTTGAACCAGCACTGTCCGTCGTAAGGACCTGAACGGTTGTATCTACGGTTCCCGTCGCAGGCAGGCTCAGCGAACTAAGCTCGGGAAACCCAGAAGAGTCTAGCGATACAACCGCCATTGACGAGAATCCCGAAGTGGCAGAGGTTGCTGTTGGCGTCGAAGTCGATAGGGGCGTCGAAGTTGATGAGGTCGTCGAAGTAGCCGATGTGGTTGAAGAAGGTTGAACCCATATAAGCGACGTAGTACCGGAAACAGCGCTGATCTGGAGAAGTGCCGTTTGCGTTGAACCAGCGCTATTCGTGGTAAGAACCCGAACGGTGGTAGCCACAGTTCCCGTAGAAAGCAAACTCAGCGACTCAATGTGGACACCTGCAGAGTCCCCTACTACGATCGATATTGACAGAGACGTCGAAGGAGCCTCCTTTGTCGTGGACGCCGAAGAAGACGGGCTCATCGATGCAACCGAGGAGCTCGAAGGAGCCGAGTTTGTTGTAGGCGTCGAAGTAGAGGGAGTCCTCGAAGCGACTGAGGTGGCTGAAGATGACTGAACCCACATGAGTGACGTAGAACCCGAAACAGCGGTAATCCCGAGAAGGAGAGTTTGCGTTGAACCAGCGCTGTTCGTCGTAAGGACCTGTACGGTTGTATCCACAGTTCCCGTTGTAGGCAGACCCAGAGTCTCAATGTGGACAGCTGTAGAGTCCTCTACTACGATCGCCATCGACGGAGACGTCGAAGAAGCCACCTTTGTCGTGGACGTCGAAGTAGACGGGCTCGTCGAGGCAACCGAGGAACTCGAAGGAGCCGAGTTTGTCGTAGTCGCTGAAGTGACTGAGTGTCCGGCAGTCGTAGTGGTCGTTTCAACCCAAATAAGGGCCGTGGATCCCGAAGCAACACTAAGTTCCAGTAACCTCGTCGACGCTGTCCTAAGGCTATTTGTGGTGAAGACCATGACGGTCGTGTCGGTTGATCCCTTCGAAGGTAAACTCAGCGAATCCAGCGCAGGAACGTCAGAGGACATCAAAAGGACAGCCATCGTTGGAGTCGCTGAAGCAACAATGGTCTGGGGAACATTCGTGACGAGCTCCCAGGCAGAATAGCTGCTGGAACCAAATGAAACCACATAGTACCAGGTCGCTGAGGATTGAACGTATGTCACGGTCGTCTGCATGGTTGTAGCCGTGAAACCAGACAGGGTGGTGTAGATGGACGTGCTGGCGTCGGACTTCAGACAGATGGTAGTCTCGTCCGCGTTAGCAGCTTGAGCTGTCGCACGGCGCACCTCCGTCTTGAAGGTGGAGCCCCAGCGAAGAAAGCTCCAGAAACCAGGGGAAGTCGGACGGTTGGCGGACTCAAGGGAATGCAGATCAAGGGACGTGGAATTGACATGATGCTTGGTATGCGAGTGGGTGGTCGCCGCCGAATTGACAGCGCTAAGCGCAATGAACGTGGCAAGAAGCCAGAGAACGGGCTTGAAATGCAGCATCGTGCAAGAAGGAATGGTGACAATCAAGTAAGGTCCACTTCATGCACAGAGGGGCAATGGGAAAACGAGCGAGAGGAACAATTGAGGAAACGATAGAGGCACAAAGAGCGTGCTGAGGAATGAGTGAGGTTGAGGGAGAGAGGGAGAGAGGGAGAGAGGGGGAGAGGGAGAGAGGG
>ML996691.1:310192-324240 GCA_010356995.1 Trichodelitschia bisporula | reverse complement strand
GGGAGAGAGGGAGAGAGGGAGAGAGGGAGAGAGGGAGGTTGTGGGAGAGGGAGAGAGGGAGAGAGGGAGAGAGGGAGAGAGTGGGAGGTTGTGGGAGGGAGAGAGGTTGGAGGGAGAAAGAAAATGAGAAGCTGGAAAGGCCTAAGTAGCGGGCATCCAGCAAGCTGGGGCCAAGGCACGGGCGTACTGTTGTTGTGGGGGGCAATAGCGCAGATGGAAAGAGGGTTGTGGCAGTGAGGGAAGAAGCGCGCCTCCGACGCCGGACGACGGACGTAAGAACGCTTCGTCGAGCCAAGAAGACCTCAATGTAGAAGCGACGAGCCATGGAAGGGGCAGGCACGGGCCTGAAGGTCGAGGAAGGCATGCTTGATAGAGGGGCGTGCACCAAGACATCGACATTCAGTCGATATGGCGACGCCGATGTCGCGCTCTGCAATTCATCCCAACCGCGCTCTCGTCTCGTTCCATCACACCTTCGCATTCCCCAGAACTGCTTTGAGCATTAGCATTTTGTCTTCATGCTTACAGCACTTACGTTCGAAAACTTCTCTCCGCAAACAGTTGAAGTCTCGCGCCTTAGACCGGCCATGATCAGTCTTACACTGTCACTTGTCGATGTTCAGTCGATATGGCGACGCCGATGTCGCGCTCTACAATCCATCCCAACCGCCCTCTCACCCCGTTCCATCGCAGACCTCCGCGGACCTCTACGCACCTTCGCATCATTCAAGACTTGCTATGGACATTAGCATTTTCTCTTTACATGTACAGCACTTACGGTCAAGCTTTTCTCTCCACGCATAGTTTAACTCTCCCGCTTTAGACCGGCCATCACTCTTACACCGTCATTTGCAGTCTGTTAAAGTCCTCCCAATCCTCCAGTTACTGATGTTTGAAGCTGTCATGATGTTCCAATGTTTTTCAAAGCATTGGAGTAAAAATGCATGAGCGAGGACTGTTGATGGAGAGATGTATCATGAAGCGTTGATGGCATGTCGTCCCATATCCAGCCGCGCGTCTAATCTCATCCAATGAGGCCCTAGCAACATTCCCGCCTTGGGAAGCAAAATGCCTCCACACATTGCCAGGGGCATCTAGGATCCGTCAAAACGATTATAACAAATGTACATGCGTCGGCCATCAAGCATCCCTCCTAACAGAGGTCAGAATTCTCATTCATCCATCACTTGCAATAGAAACACTTTTCAACCCATTCAATTCCCACTCCACGCAGATCCACACGCCCTTCGCAAACCCAGGATAACAGCCTTTCAACATCTATCACCCCCCAGCACCAGACGCACCACACAGGAGTATTCAGCCCCGAAACACCTCAGGAAAAAACGGCACAACAAGAGCGGAGGATAAGGTCGAGGAAAGTACACAGAGAGGGCGTGAACATGGAACCGGATCGGGTAACGCATCGGTGTACGCAAGCACGCACCCCAGAAGCAGAGCAAAGAAACCCCGTGCACGCCCACCTGGGAAAAACGCCACCAACACCATGCACCCATCCCATCCCCGCACAACGCCATAAAAACACATACATCCCCTCAGCTTCTCCCCCTAGCTCCCCTTCCACTTCGCCCTCTCCCCTTCCTCCGCCCCAGTCGAACTCTCCCTCCGTCCAAAATACCCACTCATCCGACTCCTCCCCGCGGGAGGGGGGCGACTCTCACTCCTCCCACTCCCGGCAACAGCAGCCACAGCCCCCGCAACCGCCATCCCGAGCCTACTCCCCGGCCTCTCAGGACTCGTAATCCCACTCCTCTTCGGCTGAGGGAGTAAACTACTCCTCCGATTCCCCGTCGCCGTGCCCGGGCGCTTCCCCGCCGCAGGCAGCGGAGACGCCATGCTCGCGCGCCGGTCGGCGCGGCGTGCGCCCTCTTTTGCGTCCCCGTTTCCATTCCCATTTCCAGTTCCATTCGTGCCCCGCGTCCCAGACTCATAACTAACACTCCGCCGCCCCGCCCCCTGCCCTGCTTCTTCCATCCGCACCCCCTCCAGCGCAGCGGCTAGACTCCCCATTCCCATCCCACCGCTCCCCGTGCTAGCACCAGGCGCGAAATACACCGACGCGCGCGGGATGTGGCTCGTCTTCGCCGCAGGCGCGGGCGTGCTCTGCGCCGCCGTCAGCTGCGGCCGCGGACTCGACACCCCGCGCGGCGCAGGACTCGCCGTCCCACGCTGCGCCGGACTGGACATCCCGCGCGGGGCAGGGGACGCCGTTCCACCGCGCCCGCGCTCGGAAGGGCGAGGCGTCGTGCATGCGCGGCCGAGCGGGCTCGGCACCGCGCTCCCAACCGAAGAGCCCGGACTCGCCGCCCGACCAAGACTAGCACTGAGTCCGTTTTTAGGTTTGCGGTAGGGAGAGGGTGTGGTTAGGGTTAGAGGCTTGAAGTTATGCCCAATCGCCGTGTCGCGCAGATTCGTGCTTGGGTTCCAGCGCGGCCGGTTCGCGTCGGTGGGCGTAGAGGAGGTGCGGGACAGGGAGCGCGGCGTTGAGCTCGGGTGCAGGCGGGAAGGTGTGCTGGGCTGGCCAGGGGTGGATGTCGTCGAAGCGGAGGACCGGGTTAGTGGTGTTTTACGGGGTATGCTGGTTGGGAGGCTGGAGAGGCGTTTGGTGAGGCTGGGCCGCGAAGAGGAGGATGCGAGGCTGCCCTGCCGGGACTTGGCGCGGGCGAGGGGCGTGCTGTCTGCGCCTTGCGCGTGCTGGTGCCGCAAGAGCACGACACTGCTCGCTGGACTGGACGTCGGTGTGTCGAGCGCAGTCCCCGGTCCACTCGACCCAACGCTGCGCTCGGGGTCGGAAAGGATGGAACTAACGCTATCGCGCAGCGTGGCGCCGGGGCCGTGGAGCTGCAGCTGCTGGAGCGCGAAATCGAGCCCGCGGATCTGGGCCTCCAGATCTGCCCATCGGCGCGCCATATCGGATTGCAGACGCAGAATCTCGCCGTTGAGCGTGAGGCGCGTTTTCACGCCCCTGTCGATGATAGCGAGCACCTGTAGGATGGCAGGGCCGTAGTGCTCCTTCTTCGCGTCGTAGTTCTCCATGCGCTTGAGCAGGGCGGCGGGGTTTGTGACTTGGTATCCGTCGTCGAGGGCGTCGCGCAGCTTGGCGATGGAGCGCTCGACCGATTCGCACATTTTGAGTGCTTGACGGGAGGCTTTGCGGAAGATCAGGACCCATCTGTCTTCGCCGAGCTCTTTGCGGAGGGACTCGGCGTCGGATTCCAGGCGGTGGTATTTGTCTTCGAGGTATTTCTGCCGACTTTCGAGTTCGTCGCACGCGGTGGGGAAAATGGGCTCCGCGCGCGCGAGGAAGGCGGACAGGCGCATGGGGAGGAAATCGAGTGATGCGCGCAGGGGCTGCATCCTCGCGAACAGCCCGACGAGGTTCGAATCGTCCTGGCTCGCCTCAGCCTTCGCAACCGGGGTATTATCGAGCGGAAAGCTCGGGACAAGGCCCAGGCTCCTCGCCTCCGCAGCGCCAGGCCGGGACGGCGCCTCCTCGACAATCGTCTCCAACTCCTTGATATCAAGCCCCTGCCCAGGCTCAGCCATCGCATCCAAAAAACTGTTCCTATGCCTCCTCTCCTCCATCTCAAAGATCAACCGGCTGAGCGCCTCAACCTCCTGCCCGATCTCCCCCAGCACCGTATTCCAAATATCCTCCCACTCCATCGCAACCTCAACCTGCTCTTTAACCGCCCGCAGGGTGGCATGCACACCATGCCAATCCCTGTAAATCTTCTCCATGCGCTCGACCACGCCCGTGAACTCTTCATGCGGCAAAGTGGCCCGATCGCGCCTGAGCTCAATCGCCTCGATCGCGCCGAGGTACACTGTGATCAGCGTCTCGAAGCGGCTGATCGCACCATCAACCTCGCCCAGTCCATCGCGCCCCCCCGCCGCCGCCCACTCCACATCATCTTCCGCATCCAGGCCCGCGAGAACCTCGCTCGCCTTATGAATCCACACGCGGATCTGGCCCGCAGCCTCATTCAGTGCACGGGCAGCGCCGGTTGAGGTTGGTATGGCGGAGATACTCGCCGCCAGACTCGCCGCCTCCGGCAACTTAATCGCCGTGAGCTGGCCAAGCTGATTCGTAAAACTCGCCCTACTGAGCGTGTAAATCGAATTCGTGCGTCCCAACCCGCTCGGCTGCCACCCATCAAACTCCCCACTGTCCCTATTCCCCCCATCCCCGTTCCCATTCCCATTCCCATTCCCATTCCCATTCCCGTTCCTAGCCGGTAGGACATAGCGCTCATCCTTCGGCGGCGGCGTCGGCGGCCTCACTCCACTCAAGTCTCCCAAACTCGCCGCGCCCCTCGAGTGCAAGAACCCGTTCTTCGCCTCGCCGCGCGCTTTGACCTCGGGCAGGCGGAACTTCATCATCGTGTCGCGGTGGGCCTGGGCGCCGTGCCCTTGTCCGCGGTCGAGGGGTGCATCTGGGCTTTCTTCGTGCTCGTCTTCCGAGGGGCCCAGGCGCTCGCTGGCTGTTATTACGCTGCTGGCATCGGAACTGTAGGCGCGGGCCATGGCCGGCGGGGGGCCACCCCGGCTCGGGGGCGAGGACGAGGCGTGCGTTGCGGAATGCGAGCTGAAATGTGCGAGCGGGGAGTGGGGAGCGTGGGACGACAGCCTCGAGTCGTTCGTGTCTGGCGTGCGGCCTGCGCGGTAATCGGGCGTGGACGCTGCTGCGTTGGGTACCTGCTCCTGGTCTCCGCTCCTCGGGAACTTCTTCGCAGTCGCGCTTGCGGTCCGCTTGGTCTCTGAACTGCTGCTCCCGCGACGGAAGCGTGCGAGCAGGCCTGATGATTTGCGCACGAGGCTCGCGGCGGCGCTGGAGGGTGTGGCGGGGAGATTGGGGTCGCGGGGGGAGAGGTGGGTGCGGGTTTGTGAAGGGGTTGGGATTGTAGGGGGTGAGAGGGACGAGCGTGTCGGTGCGGCTGCGTTGGAATTGCGAAGGTTGCTGTAGTTTTGGTGGGAGATTGGTGTTGTAGAGCAGTTGGAGGTGTAGGCTGGATAGGAGGGAGGTGATGGTGATGGTGTGGTGCCCGACGGAGGAGGTGGTGATGTGGATGGCATCGCAGCAGCTGGCTGGCAGGCGGCTTTGCACTTGCGGTGGGTGGTGCTGGGTGCCGGAACGCCGGGGCGGGCTTGGCTGTGGCGTCTTCTTTTTCTTTTAAGTGGCTGTGCGGATTCTCACTTTGAGCAGATCCGTGGTGCACAGAGAAAACGAAGAAATGAAGCCGAGCATGTGTGGTAAAAGGGAGGGGCGTGTGAACTCTTTTTCTTTCGTAGTGAAGGGACCTGTGTTGTTTTGCATTTTCCCTTCCCGCACCCTTCCTGCTCCCACGTTTTTCGCATCCCATCTGTAGCTGCCAAAGCGGGGTTGCCGATGCGCGTCGTTGCTAGGGACGGGGACGCGACTGATCGCGTGCATTTACGGTGGTAGGGCAGATCACAACATCAACAGAGCAGATACTTGCATCCTCTACCTGCCTCCTTGCGTCTGTATCGCCCACAGTCTTCAACCCGGTCCTATCATCACTTCAACCCATATCAACCTTTGTGACTAGTCCCTTTTTCCCTCCCCGTAGCGAATTTCTTTTTCACCGAACAAAAGAGCAGACATTGTGGGCGAAAGACGTAGGCACCCATGCTTACAACCAACGCAAGCCCTCAATCGCTCTGCCCATATTAACGCGTCACTCGCGGACGGGTGGATGCGGATGCGCAGAACCAATTGCAAGCACCCGAATCGCGGAGCCTGGATCGATCAGCTTATTCGCGTGGCTTCGTTTCGCACTCACCGACCAGTCGCGAGAGCCAGTTGCAGAGATGCCTGCTTAACTACAGTCGCGATGTTTGATGCGCTGTGGCATGGGTGATGCTACTGAGTTCCTTCCGGATATCGTGTTCGTGGGGTTTCGATCGTGCGTTCAGTTCTCGCTCCGCTGCCAGAGGCGAAGATATTCGCGTGTACCCCCCCCCCCCCCCCCCCCCCCCCCCCCCCCCCCCCCCCCCCCCCCCCCCCCCCCCCCCCCCCCCCCCCCCCCCCCCCACCCCACATATCTCGGTGCGCCCCAGGCTGCCATCCTGCCATCCGCGGCGACGCGCATATGCACCTCATCCCTTGTGCGCTGTACCATCCCGTACCACAAGCCACAGCGTCACATCAGATACCACTTTCAAAATGCAATCACCACAGCACACCCATCACCATTAACAAAGAGCCCATACGTCTACGGACATACAGGCCATCACCATTAACAAAGAGCCCATACGTCTACGGACATACAGACAGCATGATATGTACCCGTACCTCCAATGCCTCAATCCATAACTGCTCGCTGTGGATCGCCTCTGTTGATCGCCTCTGTAACCGCAAAAATGCCGGGCCTGTACAAATGGCCTACCCTCCGTAATATGTAAAAACCCAACGCCCGCTCCGAATCCCCCCACGATATGTACAACCCTCTCAGAACCCTCTCAGAACCCCCGCAATCACTCCGTCTGCACCCTCACCATCGGTGCCCTCCTCCCCACCCGTTCCCCCCACTCCCCCTCCATCTCCTCCCTCACCGCCCGACACCACTTCAGCACGGCCTCATCAAACCCCCTCAACGCGCCCTTGTCCCCGGCAACCACCCCGCCTACATCCACCCTAAGCCCAACCTCCCATCTGAGCTCCGCGGCCTTGAGCCAGAAACGCAGATTCTCAGCCCGGCGATATGGCTTCGCGGTGTCGATGTGGAACTTGCCTATCTCTTCGAAGGAACGCCGACTGGCGCGGACAAGCGCGTTATGTAGTTGAATCAGCCGCAGGCCGGACGCGAAATAGCGCATCCAGTCCGTCGGCAGGTCTTCGTCGGGCAGCGTAGACGGGTCGATCCACTCCGGCACCTCGTCCGTCGGCAGTTCCTCAGTCGGGACATTCCCCTCCAGCACAACCGGCGTCTTCCCCGTCGGCGTGCGCGCCGCCTGGATCACCGCCTCGCTCAGCGGCGGGAGGAAACTCTTCACAAACGCCCGTTCCCTCTCCCTCTCCCTGCCCGTCCAATCCCCCGTCCGCCACACCCACCGCCCCCTCTCCTCAACCTCCCTCTTCTCCCCATCAATCTCCGCTTGGATAAGCTCGCTAATGCCGACGATCCACGTCAGTATCCCCACTTTCTCCTGTTGCCTTATCCCGCCGGCGAAATTGCGCGCCGCCATTCTCTTGAGTATCTCGAGTACCTGGTACAGGTCACCGCGAATCTGGCGCTCGGGCTTGATGGCGTAGAGACGCGCAGGCTGCGTGTGCGCGGTGTAGTAATTCTTAGCCGCGCGGATCGCCAGCGTCGTAATATCAAGCAGATGCAAGCCCTGAATTTCATACCAGCCCTGGCCGTCTGCTCCACCATTAGCTTAGCTCCAACCACCCGAAAAGATATTCCCTCACCATCCGGGCTCTTATCCGTCTCCTTAAGCACCTTAAGCGCATCCTCCAACCCCTCCGTCAGTTCCCTCCGCAGCATCGTCAGATCCGGCGGCGGGGCCACGTACGCCGGCCGCTGGTTGTACGTGCTCACCGTCGGCGGGAGCATCATCTCGTCCCAGTCCGCGTCCTCGCCATCGACGGGACTATCCGCAAGCCCGCCGTCGGACAGCGCACATGACTCCGCCCCATCCGCAGACAGGAAACTGGGCGACTGGCTCGGGAGCGGCATGCTCGCCGCCCTCACATTCATCCTCGGCGTCCGCAACCCCGTTGCCGCCGGCTCCTGCCCATCCGCCTCCCCAAACACCCCACTCTTCTTCCTCTTCAAACTCTTCTCACTCTCCTGCGCCAACTGCGCCCCTTTCCCATCCAACAACCCGGTTCTCGCGAAGTAATACTGCAAATGCGCAATGGAGCCTAGACTCATGACGCTTTCGCGCGCTTTCGCGCTCTCGGCGAAGCTGGTTGCTTGGGGACGCATGTACCCGCGCCGTTTTGTGGCGATGGGGTGGGTGGAGGAGGCGCTGTCGGAGAGGCGGGAGGAGGAGCTGCGCCGGCTTAGGCTGGAGACTGTGCTGGAGGCGGTGCTGACGCTGCGGTCGAGCGTCGGGATATAGTCGAGGGTTAGGCTGGGGAGGGTGGGGGGGGAGGTTGGGGTGTCTGGGGCGGTGGAGGGGCCTGGGGGGGGCATGGTGGAGGACGCTGCGGTGCGTGAGGAGGTGTCGGTGGTGAAGGAGTCGGGCATGTTGAGTGGTATGCGGAGCGTGGTGCGGAGAGGGTTATGTAGATTGCTACGTATGGTGAGACGGGTGACGATGGGTGTCGGCTAGCTGCCAATCACGCGGTGCGGCGAACGGCGTTCCTGCGTTTCCGAGGGTGCGGCGAGATGTGTTTGTCAGGCTGGACGCGGAGAGGTAGGGAGCGTAAAGGGAGCGGTAGTCGAATTACGAGTTGGTAGTGAAGGCGAGGATCGCGGTTTGTCTGGCGAAAGGATAGGGGGGCAAGCCGACGCCAATAATCTCAATGTTCGCAGGCGTGGCAGGGCGCAGGGGCCACATGCAATATCCCCAATCCCGTTGAATTGTTCGGGTGGGGCTTGGGTGCACTGGATCGCTGGGGATGAGATGCTGCGTTGGATAGGATGCTGGAAGAGGAGGAAGGCAGAGTTTGATGGAGGGAATACTACCACGATCGAGGAGTGGAGAGGGTTTTGGAGATGTGGAAGATCGTCGACGCGGGGCAGTTAACGAGTCACGGTGTGGGATGGGGAAGGGCAATTGCATGCACTCAAAGGGCCGGGATGCGGCGGCGGAACACCTCGGGCGGTTATTTACAAGGTGGACGGAGAAATGTCGTGGCCGCTGTTCCTGGGCTAATTAACGAGGAGCATATGTCTTGCAGCTGAAGAATAATGAAGCATCACGCTTCGCTTCCCGCAGGATTATCATCGCGTGTACGAAAGACGAAGATACGAGACGAAGAAGGAAAGAAAAGAATAGATGCACAAATCTCCCCTTCCGGATGTACAGGCTTCGCGCGTGAACACGTGCTTCGTACCTGTCGTCCCTGCGTCATCGATGCCGTGGGGGTGACGCGCAACAATAAAGCGGCGACGGCCTCATCTCCATAGCTTCAAGATAGACCATAAACCCCCCCAACCACCGCAATGCTCAAACGAGTCCGTCCCCCCGCTCCCTAATCAACAGCTAACCCATCCCCCCCCTCCAGATCTCCTTCAAAGTCGAAGGCCGCGTCCAAGGCGTCTTCTTCCGGTACCTCATGCCCCCCACCACTCCCATCACCCAAGTAACAGCGCAGCGACACCACCGTCCGCAACGCCCAAACCAACGGTCTAACCGGCTGGGTGCGCAACGAGTCCGACGGCAGCGTACACTCCCCCCCCCCCCCAAAACAAAAAATGCCCTCCCATCAATCTAACCCGTCCAGGTCGCAGGCGAAGCCCAAGGCCCACCCCCCAAGCTCGATGCCTTCGTCGAGTATCTGCACCAAGGGCCCCGCGCCGCGCGGGTTGAGAAAGTGGACACGAAGGAATTGAGCGTGAGGGATGACGAGCAGGGGTTTAAGCAGAAGTGATGGACATGCTTAAGTGTGTGTATATATGGCTGTTGCCAGCGAATGTACACCTGTGATGCGAACTAGCGTACATGCCAACCCGGCTGGGTACGGGTAACTCTGTGTGCCTGGTGCCTCGCCTGCGAAGGAGCAGACCAGCCGGCGGGGTCCTGCCCGCTTATATCCTGCTCCCGGAAGTATGCGGACAAATTGAAGCAGACATGTAAATCCAAATTGGCTCTGAAGCAACGCTCATCATCCTCGCTCCGTTATTCTAACCGCGATAATGCACCCGACGTGCACTAGCGCTCGTCAAATCTTGCGCGTCCCATCCGGATTCTTTTTGTAGTTCGGCTTGTAGTTGCCGAGCATGAAGCAGTACTTTGCCGTCGTGACGACGAATACGGTGAACATGCTGCCTGGGTGTCAGAAAGGTCAGTTGTCTTCAGTAGAATGTAAGACTCACAGAGGATACCCAATCGTCTCGAACTTAAGCGGCCTCTCCTTGATGGGAGGGTGGATCTTCACGCGACGCATGCCAGGGCCATATTCGCCGTCCATTGCGGCAGTGAGATGGTAGGAGTTTCTTGATGGTGGCGCCTGGTGTGGGGAAGATCAAGTTGAAACTGCAGATTTGCGGTGGATGAGCTTCGATGTTCGAATTGAGGTTTGCAGAGGATTCTCTGCTGGGTATATGTAGTCCTAACGCCGAACCGTAACTGCTGTCCTTTCTCTCAAGCAGGCCCTCACGACGCAGCACCACTTCCCGCATCCGCCATGACAACGTCGCCTTCCACGCCTTCCACGCCTTCCACGCCTTCCACGCCTTCCACGCCTCCCTGAGCACCCTCACCTTCGACAGCACCAGCCTGAACTTCCCCACCCCCACCCCCATCCACCACCATAACCTCCTCATCCGGATACTGCACCAGCACAGCCGGCATCGTAACCTCCCCCATCTCCGCCCTCACCCTCTCCAAATCCACCAAAAACCTCTCCTGCTTCACCCTCTGCGCGCGTTCCAACTCGCCCTTCCCCCTCCGTCCCCTCTTCCTCCCCCCCAGATCCGGTACTTCCTCCCCCTCCGCCCGTTTGGGCACAACCCGCGCCCTACGCCCAACGAGTCTTGCCACGCCCACTGCTAGCAGGTCCCACTCGTCGAATGCGCGCGTCACGCGGCGCTCTTCCTCCGTGGCTGTGGCTGCGATGTGCCTTCGGGAGAAGAGGAGGTCTGTGCCGAGGGCCTGCGCCCAGGTGCCGGCGTATAGGCGGCCGCGGAAGGAGATGAGCGGTTGGTTGGAGGCGAGGTCCAGGAGTTGCAGAGCGGGGGGGGAGGTTTCGGGCACTGGGTCGGTGGCGACGAAGCTGGGTGCCGAGGACGCGTCTGAGGCGTTATCGTTCTCGTCGTCGTCCGAGCCCGCTCCCTCGGAAGCATTATCAGAGGAAGCGTCGGGGTCGCTTACTTGCTCTTCGAGTCGGCTGGTGGAAGAGCCTGTGGTGTTTTGGGGAGTGGACGCTTCGGTGCCATCGTCGTCGAGGTTGAGAACGGCGTGGGGGACACGGCGGGGACGTTTCTTGCGTTTGCGCGGGACGAAGGGGACGACGGGTTGGAAGATGTCGTGTTCGCCGGGTTTGCGGTGGCGGGCGGGTTCGTCGGGGGGGAGGGTGAGGAGGACATAGTGATCCTGTGGTTCCTGTTAGTCGAAATCTTAAAAAAAAGGCCGGAGTTGCTACTTCTGTCTCTGTGGTAGAATACTCGTACTCCCACTCACTGTCGGAGTCGGCCATGGTGACAAAGATGGTCACAGCAAGGGATGTCACAGCAAGCTTTTGCGCCAATAGTTGCTTCGATCACTAACGGCCGGATTACCCGATTAGGGCGCTATTCTGGGTATGGGAAAGAAGATGGAGCTAAGCTTTTGCATCTCAGCCTCTCAAAGCGCCGCTGGCGTAGGAGTATCACGTGGGGATGGTGGGAGTGTGTGTGGGAGGGGGGCTGGTGATTAGTTTCTGACGCAGGGAACGTCACAAGTTGGAAGACGTGGCCAGGCCTTGTCCTCCCCTTGGGTGAGAGAGCAGGAGAGGGTTAGTAAGAATGCGTGTGAGGGTTGGACGGAGACAATTCCTGTTCCCTCTTATCTCAGCTTTTGTCGCAAACCTCTTTCATCCTCAATCTTCAACCTCCACCTAAGGTTATCCGCCTATTCACTACCCACCTCTGCCACTAGCTATCATTCACCTCCTGCGTGCTATATGCAGGGCCCGCTCTCTGGTTGAAACGATCCTTGTTAGATAGCCCAACCCCTCATCGCCTCCCGCTACTCTACAGGAACATCGCCTGTCGCTGCCCTTGTCAAAGTCGACATTCCATGTCCTCTGCTTCAGAAGCCAAGTGCTCCTCCTGCTGAATATCCCAGGACGCATCCATTCAGTAAGCAATCAAGGCCAAGTAAGATCTCCTTCTCCATTGTCCTATTGCTCCAAACTCCGAAAATCTTTCAAATCATCCGAAGTCCGGCCGCTTGGCGCTGCGCATCTCACGCAGAGCAAGCACACAAATCATCCGCCAACATCCGCAGACTGGTTCTACTAGTCATAGACCACCCAATCCTCATACACCTTATTCAGCCTCTCACGGACCTTCCCAGTTCCCTGGTTACTGGCTAACCATAACATTTACCGCCGCAGTGCCCGCTGTCCTCCCCCAACATGCCCAGCTGGCCCAACCTGCCTTCCCCACCTCCGCCGCCTTAACCATTCCGCACTCTCCGCTCACGCGCCCCCATGCCCTTTATAACAACCACCTCTCCGCCTCGTCCGTATCGCTAGCCGCCCCCCCTCCCGCCGCCCTACGAGCGGATCTGCAGAACAACCCCCTCGACGCCCTCCTCGTGCCCTCCATGCTTCTCCTCTCCAAGGTCGCCATCCTCTCCGTCCTCGCCTCCTTCATCACCATCACCGTGGTGGTGGGTCACTTTGCTACTATACCTACGACTGCGGAGGCGCTCGAGGACAAGGACTGGATCGCGAGCTCGAAGTCATGGGCTGATCGGACGGCGTGTCGTTGGCTCGGGATCTGTGGCCTGTCGCATGCGCTGCATCCCAGTGCTTGGGACTTTGATTACCCGGTTCCGCGTTCGGTCGGCTCGGGCGAGAAGCGTCCCAATTCCACATCGTTCTGGGAATCGGGTCCCGACGACTTCGACTCGTGGGATGAGCGCGAGCTCAAGTTGCGCGAGGTGCCCGAGTATGTGCTGAAGCACGCACCGTACGTGCACCTCTTCAGCCAAGAAGAATTCTGGCCCGGCGACATCGCAGAGCATCTAATCCACACGACCCCATTCCTAAACTACACCCCTATCTTCAACCCATGGCGCCATCCCAATCTGTCCAATCTCGGCGAATTGAATCGTTTCGGCAAAAACGTGTTCCTGACGAGCAACGACAATGTGGAGCAGCGCCCGGATTGGCTAGGTGGGGAGAAGAATATCCCCGATTTGCCGCCTGGTGAGGCGGATCCGCGTAAGCGCCCTGATTATGTGCCGGCGCGGCATGGCCGCTGGAGTTGGCGTCCTGAGACGGATCCGCCTGACAAAGACGACCCGGAGTTTGATGAGTGGTGGTATGCGCCTGAGGACGGGCTCAGTCTGGATGACGATAAGATGGGAAATGGGAACAAGACGGCCGTGGTGAAGGGGCAGGTGAAGCCGAAGCCGAAAACCGACCTGCGGCGGCGTAGCGAGGAGACTGCAAAGAAGGAGAGTGCTGGCGGTCGGAGCGACGCACCCGTGACATTGATTGTGGTGGACAAGGGCGGGGGCGTGGTAGACGCATTCTGGTTCTATTTCTACAGCTACAACCTGGGGAACAAGGTGTTCAACGTGCGGTTCGGCAATCACGTGGGCGACTGGGAGCACACGGTGATTCGGTTCTACAAGGGGAAGCCGAAGGCGGTGTTTTTTAGCGAGCATGATGATGGGGAGGCGTATAGCTGGGAGGCGGTGGAGAAGATTGGGGAACGGGTAGGTTTCTCGTACTTTTTTGATCGGTTGAGTTTTGGGAGCTGATCACTGCAGCCGGTTTCGTACTCTGCTACTGGGACTCACGCTATGTATGCCACGCCTGGCATACATACCTATGTGCTCCCCTTCGGCCTGCTGCACGACGCGACGGACCGCGGCCCGCTGTGGGATCCGGCGCTCAACCTGCGGAGCTACACCTACAACGCCACATCCGACAAACTGCGCGCGTCCACCGCCAACCCCCGCGCCCCCACCAGCTGGTTCTACTTCTGGGGCCACTGGGGCGACAAGTTCTACGCACTGAACGACGCGCGGCAGTACCGCTTCGCAGGCCAGTATCACTACGTCAACGGCCCGCTGGGCCCGCGGTTCAAGCGCCTGGGACGGAAGAAAGTGTGTCAGGGGAGGGACGAGGATCATTGTCGGCTTAAGCATTGGGTTGATGGGGGGGGGGTGAGGAT